>OMPJ01043237.1:0-13782 GCA_900312935.1 Carapus acus
CCAACAGAGCCAAGTAGCCAGTGAGCCACGAGAAGGGATGAGGGAAGTCTAGAGGAGGGAAATTGAGGCTGATTTTATTCACTTTCCGTGTCTTATTACTTGAAAATTCCCGTAGATTACCTGTATTGACGACTCTGTCAATCACAGCAGCCACGTGGCCCTTGAGCAGGGAGTTGAGCAGCTTCACCAGCAGGACGAGGCAGCTGCACAGTAGCAGCAAGGAGCCGGCGAGCAGGATGAGACCGACGGCCAGATCGGACAGAGAGGAGCTTGCAAACAGGTGATGACCTGGAGAGAGACACAGAAATTCGAGGAAAGAGAAGAGAAGAGAAGAGAAGAGAAGAGAAGAGAAGAGAAGAGAAGAGAAGAGAAGAGGACAATTGCTCACATCACAGGGCTGTGGTGTCCACATGGAGAGGAGGTGCTTTGAAGGACCTACATTTCTCTAGATGCATCCATATGGAGATGTTGCGTGCTTCCCCAGCTGTTTCATTTCCCTGTCAAGAAAAAATACCTTGTATTTCAAGAATTGGTAATAGACACGTAAACAACTGCTTATCTTTGATATTGATTCCCAACTAAATGTCTTCATGAAAGTGCAGCTTTCAGAATCCATTGCACACATGTGCGGTAGTTTCAGGAGCAAACTAGGCGCATGCCAATAGTTATGAGAAAAAGTCACATTTTTAAAAAATTGCCACCTTAAGGTCCAACTTAAACCGCAATATAATTAACGCAGCCTAAACCTTTGGATGCACAACATACCAATACCTACACTCTTCCACGAATGGGGACATTTTTGACCCCAATTAAAATTCTCAAATTACTGAGATTTTTTTCAAAAACATAAATAAAGAGAAATATTGCATCATGTTTCAAACAGGTTTAGTGAGGAATACCTGGAATATGAATATATTAGAATTTTTTTTGGTAAAGATTTTGAAGAATAACAATCTACGGGGGGGTCAAGTGGGGTAATTTGTGACCCCACGTGTGCATCTCAGGGTTGAAGTAAACATGCTGGCTGATTTGGGGCTCCACACCTAGATAGCTTACCAGATGGACAGCAGTGAGAGTGCGACACCACCGCTTCACCAAACTCTTGTTCCTCCCACTCTGGTCGCCCATGGCAACGGCTGTGATGACTGACCGATCCAGCTTCATGAGACACAAGAGTCAGTTTCCTCCATCTACTCACCCTGAACCCTAAAACCACTTCGCACCTGGATAATCATCTGAGTGAGGGGCTCAGTGAGGACTTTGAGGAGCGCAGGCGCTTGTTCTCCCGCTCTGAGTCGCAGGATGATGACCACAGCCTGAGATAAACGTCTCAGCAGGCCACTGGCAGCTTCCAGCGGGAGGAGCACCAGGACGGATAGCCAGTTAAAGCAGTCATGGACGGTCGCTCCAGCAAAGGCCCTGCGAAAAGCACCATCAGTCTGTGCAGGAGCTTGAACACAGCGCAGACGCACACACACGCATGCACACACACCGCTCAAACTCCTCTCTGTCTCCTGCCTGCATCAGGGCAACGATGGTGTTGGTGACCGAGGTCCCGATGTTGGACCCCATTATGATGGGAATGGCCGACTGGACATCCAGCACTACAAAAAATAAACAATAACATGCGAACGTGCATGGAAACACGTCCGAATCACCGTGTCGGCCAATTATTTAGTCGGACGGTCGCTCACAGCCAGAGGAGACAAGGCTGACAATGACGGAGGTGGAGGTGGAGGAGCTCTGGACCAGCACGGTCACCAGTATCCCCACCACCAGGCCCGCGACCGGGTTGGACAGGATGGCGTTTTCCTGAAAGATGTCTCCCGCCACTCTGCCTGTCAGAGAAAGAGGGAGAGTCATTCACTCATTCATGTCTGCAAACACCTTCACACCCAAAACTAACCGGTAGCCAGTACATACTAGTTGAAAAAAATCTCAGCTTTGATTCAGATTGTTGTGTTGTGTGGTGTAATAATGGCAATAGGGAGTTGCGGTAACCTCCTGCGAGCTGGAAGGCGGAGCTCAGGATATCCAGGGAACACACGAAGAGGTAGAGGAGCAGCAGGACAAGCAGCAGCTTGGCGAGACCGGCCCCAGCCGACTTTGCAGGTCCTGGAACCTCCATGCCCAGATCCTGGTGGAGAGGAATAGTCATGTGTGATTTCTTGCAAAATTTCAAAACACATTCAGTTGCGATGGGACTATGCGATGGGACTATTTATGTGTAGGGGGGTTGTTTCCGTAAAGAAAACACAAACAAAATACAATGTTTACTTACAGACGCTGCAGGACTAAGACTACAAAATCCAAGATAGGATCGGGCTTAGAGAACCACACCCATACTTTCCTTCACCAACCCTGGTTGCTGTTCAACATGTCATCAAAGAAAGAAAGACAGAAAGTAATAAGACAAAAGGTTTAAAAGTCACTACTGTCAGTTGTAGTACAGTAGGACCTGCCTGGGGACAGCTTGCAGGTAAAATGGTGTCAGGCTGAAGGAGAGGCAAAGAGAGAGGGATCTGAGGACGAAGGTGTAGATTAACTTGGCGGGTTGAAGTTGGATTATAGTGTAACAAAGTGAGGAGTTCCGTCTCTTTCTCTCATCGACCACTGAGCGTGAGCTCATCACGATACCCTGACAGCTGCTGTGACCTCCCTTCCATTGTTTGGATCGCTAGCAGCGTAAGCAACATTTCACTTAAGGAATCTTGGCTTGAAGGGGTTAGACTCAAACGACTTTTTGACTTTGGGTTTTGAGTAGTGCGCATAAATCAGCCGATGGCTGTCACATCAGGCCCTAAGGTCCTTTAGATCCGGCCCGCAAAAGGTTGGTAAAATTTCACAATTTTCATTGGCATTCAAAAAACTACAACAATAAAAACTAACACCAGACTTTGATGCATTAGCATCGATGGATGAAAAATAAAACGGGTCCTTTTATACATAATAAATGTCACAGCCTAGGGCTTTTTTTCAGTTTCTGTTTGATGCGTCTGCATTTTTTGCTGACAAGACCCATCTGTCAAAATTTTAAGTCGATGTGGCTCCTGGGCCCAGATGGTTGCTCATCCCTGATTTAAACCTTATCTTATGTTACATCACAAAGTAATGGACAATATCCAAAACCTGGATATGTACACGCTAAACCCTGAGTGTTGTTTTATTTGCTCTCCTCTCTTTTGTTTCTGTTGTGATGACACCAAATCCATCACGCCATTCTCGTTTTACTGCGCTATTCCCTATCTATAGTGGTGATAACATTCCAGCCATTTCCCTTAGTTTATATATTAACACCGCGGAGGCGTGAGTAGTGTTCTTGTCACGCTCCAGCGTGTAAAAAGCGAGGGCAGAGTGTGCAGCCGGCATGGTGCTGCTCCTCACGGCGGGAGCGCTACCGTGGAGCAATGAAGGATTACGACCAAGCCACCGCATTCCTCGGCGAGTGGGGACGTTTCCAGCAGGTGGTTTTCTTCCTCCTTTGCGCCAGCACCGTCCCCAATGGACTGGGAGTTTTCTCCATCGTCTTCCTGGCCGATATTCCCAAACACCACTGTCTGATACCTGATGTAAATCTGACCAAAGAGTGGAACGACGCCATCATCCCAGTAGAGGTACAAACGTCCGCACCAAATGGGGCATACCAGAGACAGTGTTTTTATCTATGATGTTTGTGCGGCATGTTCAAGTGCCATTTCTTTAGGGCACAGGTGTCAAACTCGTGGCCCAAGGGCCAATGTGGCCCTCTTTAGCATCTCAAGTGGCCCACTGGAGCTTGAATGATTACAACAATCTATCTTTTATCTAAGCCTGCATTGGCCCACAAATGTCTCTCCCATAATGCATGTGGATTATGTTACTGCTGAGGTGACAGCAGCTGTTTTCCCAACAACATACAGTACACTCTCTATAAGATATTTGTTTTTAAAGAAAAACCTCTGCGTACCGCGTGGAGAAACTAACTTGTTGATGGATTGCTAACTGATGAGTGTGTGGAAATTCCTGTTTCTTTATTTAAGAAATTAAAAACATCACATCATAATTACAGAGTATTATGTAGGAGAATAATATATTGTAAAGACTGAGTTTCTTTTTTTTGTTTCATACCTTTTTGCACCAGAGCTCCGCACCATAATTTCATTACACAAATGTAAATTGCCATTTCGTCTCCTCATGACAGCAGTAACTTGCTTTCACACGTGTGTTATCCAACACTCAGCTGATAAAAGTGCTCGTGTGATTTCCAGGTGATAAGTGGCAGGGAGGAAAAGAGCCGCTGCCGCAGATACAGGCTGGATGTGGCCCGAAATCTCTCAGCCCAGGGGCTCGTCCCTCACAGGGACGTCAACCTCACCAACTTGCCGCAGGAGGCCTGTTTGGATGGTTGGCGCTACAGCAAAGACATCTACCAGTCCACCATAGTGTCTGAGGTGTGTGTGTGTAGGTGTGTGTGGGGGTGTATGTGTGTGGGTGTGTGTGTGTGTGTGTGCCCTTTTGACCTGTAAGATATGACATAAGGGAGACAACAATGCAAAGCGTGGCAAAACTTTGTACAAAGAAACAGAAACCTGTTGTTGAATGATTAAGCTAAATTTAAGAATACTACAAAATAATAAAACAAATAATGACAGAAAAATAATAACAAATATAAAAAAAAGAGAAATAATTTTTTTTACAAAATACAGTTTTAATTCTAATCAGATTGTATTAGATTTTAATTCTAATAATTTCTAATCTGATTCTTGAAGTGCACAGTTCAAATTTCCTAAATTTTCACTTCATTTTTGCAATATTCATCATGTGTAAAGAAAAGCAAAACCAGTGAATGAGGCGATGTATCCCTCTACCACCACATCCTGTGGCATTCACCCTTCATCCCTCTGTCTCTGAACACACCTCTCCTTTGCAGTTTGACCTGGTGTGTGATGATCAGTGGAGGCAGCCGCTCACCTCCTCCGCTTATCTAGTGGGAGTTTTAATTGGCTCCTTCTTCTCCGGGCCGCTCTCGGACAGGTGCGTCCGCTCACAGCCCCGCTTCGCCCTGCTTCATGTTTCACTGACCCCTCTCTGTTCCTCTGCCACACCAGATTTGGGAGGAAGCTGGTTTTGTTTGCCACCATGGCAGTTCAGACGGTCTTTTCTTTCCTTCAAGTCTTCTCCCCATCGTGGACCATATTCACCGTCCTGTTCTTCCTCAGCGGGCTGGGACAGATCGCCAACTACCTCTCTGCTCTGGTGTTAGGTAGACGTCAGAATCACAGGCACCGTAATTTGATCTTTGCTGTGATAATGAGGTGAGGACGTACCAACCATCTCCGCCATGTCTCATCCCTCTGCAGGCATGGAGATTTTGCAAGGCAATGTGCGGGTCTTGTACTCCACTCTGGGTGTGTGCCTGTGCTTCGCCATCGGCTACATGATGTTGCCTCTCCTTGCATTCTTTCTGCGGGACTGGCGGAGTCTGCAGCTGGTGATTTCCTTGTTAGGCCTGGTCTACATCCCCTTATGGTGGTGCGTCAGTGCTGTTAGGCTGAATACAACTGTCGAGCAACACACCCAAAACAGACTTTGCTTTTCTCAAACCTGTGTGTGCGGAATGTGAAACTGGGCAGGTTTATCCCAGAGTCTCCTCGCTGGCTGCTGTCTCAGAGGCGAGTGAAGGAGGCGGCGGCCATCGTGAGACGTGCGGCCGAGCAAAACAAAGTCGAAGTCCCAAAAGTTATCTTTGGAGACAACACTGTGAGTCCATCTCTGCTTATTCCTTCTAGGCAAAGCAAGATAGGCAGTAGGGTTTCTAAATAAGGTGTCCAAGACCTCTAACCCAAACCCTAACCTCTAAACATGAACCCAGGAAACTATGTATCTGAAAAGTTTGGTGACTAGTAAGGTCTAAGGTGACCTTCGTGTAGAATGTGATCCAGTTTTGAAAGCTAGGTGCAACACGTCAGTCATAGAAATACCATGAGATTGTCGATTCCTCATCAAGTAATCAAAGTGATGTTCATGTTGTGATTCCAGTCCCACAGTTGCTGAGCTGTACTGTATCTTGCAGGCTGATGAGGTACAAGCAGAACTGAAAGAGATGCAACAGTACACCATCCTCGACTTGTTCAGAACCAGCCAAGTCAGAGCTGTAACGCTGATCCTATTCCAGATTTGGTGAGTTTCCTGGATAGAGACGGTCAAAATGTCCATGTGCAGACAGACCTCACTCATAACAACCAAGGATTTTTAGCACCATCTATTACCTTATAGTTACTGCACATTCCAGTGACTTGCAGGAGGTTTTAAATGAGGAGTTCCTGAGCTAAACAAGAAATTGGATTTACACCCCAGTGCTTCTCTCCAATAATACCCTGTCCCTAGTCTGGATAATACCCAGTCTTTAGCGCTCTCCTCTGATCATTGTCCGACTGTGGACCAATCCTAGATCTCTGACGTCTACATTGGCTTCCGTCTTCAGGGTGACCCTTCAGGTGAGCTACGTGTGCTTCTCCCTAAACACCTCCAACCTCCACCCTGACCCCTACTTGGGCTGTTTCATCTTTGCCGCCGTGGAGGTGCCGTCATACATTTGCAGCTGGCTGGCCTTGAAGATGTTTCCACGGCGAGTGGCCATGTGCGCTGTGTCCCTCCTGTTTGGGTTGTCGCTGTATGCCGCTACACTCGTACCTGAGAGTAAGGAGCCAAACACAGCACTAGAAACTGACCGCGGAGAAAAATTTGAAACTTTCTTTGTCCCGCTCAGGTTTACCAGCACTGACTATTTCTCTGGAGATTCTGGGTAAGTTTGTCATTGCGTGCGGCAGTGCCATGGTGTTTGCGTACACGGGGGAGGTGTACCCGACGGGGCTGCGACACACAGCCACAGGGACGTGCGGCATGGTCTCCAGGGTGGCCGGCAGTCTTTCTCCATTCATCTTGGAGCTGCGTGAGTAACCTCCTAGTGCTCTTATCACTATTGTTGACATTATTTTGCCAAAGATATCGGTTTTAAGCAAATCAGAACACAGGATCGTGGTTTATCAGGTGTAAGCTGTTTCTAGGCAAGATGTCTTTAGGACCTTTATAGAACTTCAAAGGTCCCACAAGTGGTGGTGCTATGTGTGTTGTGATATTAAACACACTTGCCAAAATATTGTGTGTACAGTGTAGATACAGATACTCTTTCACAAGAATGGATCCTAAATCTGACACGTTTTGTGCAAAAGTATTGAGACCTTTGCATCGATCCACACCCCACTAGTACACACGCAAGACACACACTTGAATGTCATCTCCTCCTTTTCCTAGGATTCATCTATAGCTTCCTGCCATACATCATTCTAGGCACTCTGGCCATGGTGGGTGCCGTCATTACTTACTTTCTTCCCGAAACCTTTGGGAAGCCTTTACCTGAAACTCTGGACCAAATGCAGATAAGCAGAGGGTGCGTCTGTAAAAGAACACACGCTTTTGGGGGTCCTTCGAACTGTGGTGTGTCCAACCTGCTGTCCATGAAAACATTGACATGAGTGTACTTGTCTGTGTTGCCTGTCTCTTAAAACAGGAGTGTGTGCCAGTGTGTCACAAGAGAGGAAAAGACATCAACGGTCCAAGTTTTACAAACTCGTATGTAATTTCTAAAGGTCATGTGGTTCTGATTTTGGTCTTTTTTTGTGTTACATTGTGTGATTGACCAAAACAATGCATCTCTAAAGATTAAATTATGCAATAACAATATGACTTCAGAATTATCAATTCATTTTAAACTTTCCAGCACAATTACTGTTGTGTTGGATTCCATAAACGCAGGTATTTACCTCACAAAAAACATGTTTAGTCCCCAGATTGCTTTTTTTACTTGTCTATTCTTTAACAAAACCAGTCGGACAACAAAAATCAAAATTTTCAGTCCGGCCCCTAGTTTTAAACTTTACACTTAAATTACACTCAGTCTATTTTGTCCTTCCTTGGTGTCAGTCGGTTTGTATCGACTCTTCTGGAAGCACCTACAGGGCAAAAAGAGGGAGAGACTAACATCCAGTAAATATTAATGCACATTTATCAAGGCACTCTAATCAATGTAAAGGGCAGAGACCACATCAAAACCTAAATGCCACAAATGCGCATTTTTTTCTGAAATGAACGGTATTCAAAGATCAAATTTTCCTTTTCCCGCTGAGTGGACACATGACACTCAAACAATACAATGTTTATCTACAGATTTCTGTCTTGATGGAGTTAGGATAGCAGTGATGATTTTCGAAATTACATCCATTTGTTGTTCTCGATTTGAATTAATTGATAACAATCGCCTGTTGATTATTGGTATTTTTATTTCCTGAATCAACGAGGGAAACGGGGAAAGAGCTCCTTACCCGGGGAAGGGATGCATTTGAGCGATGGAGTCGGGCAGAGGCTTTCCCTTGGTCTCGGGCAGCAGGAGACTCAGCAACCCCGCCGCCAGCATAATGCTTCCCATGACGACATAAGGCAGCAAGACCCAATAGCTTCCTGTGGCAAAGCATCAAGGGAGCAGAGGGTGAAATACAGGCCGGGCAAGACGGGAACACAGACCGGTGCAGGGCTCCTAAAACAAAAGGCAGGGAACCTTTTAAAAGGCTCTTTGTTGAGCGTGGTGAGTCGATAAATTTGGTTTGGGAACTTTACTTTTCTACACAGGGCTTTGGGATGTGGCAGACATTGGCCCTTTTTTGTACTCATTTTGTGTCTGAGGACGAACCAGGGGTCAAAGAGCAAATTAGCATTGCTGAGTTATCCCGAGGAGTTGCAAGCACCACAGAGGAATGTGCCAGCGACCGAGGCCATACAACCATCGGACAGCAAATGCTCACTTAGAAAGATGAAGTACGGCGCCGTGATGGAGCCAACACGGGCGACCATGGAGGAGATACCCAGAGCCGTGTTTCTAAGCACTGTGGGGTAGAGCTCCACCGTGTAGGCGTACAGGATAGTGAACGCCATCGTGGCCGCACACTTTCCCGTCATCTCCAGTGCGATGGCGAGGGAGTTCAGGTCTACGAGAAATTAAAGGTCAACAGTTAGCGCTTTGGCTGATAGCCGTGGTCAGACGTGGACATGTCAATCAGCTACAACCGCATACAATCATCATATCTGTCATCTCCCCGTGTCCCTCCTCCCTCCTTTCCTCGTCCCTTTGTCATACTTGCTGGGACGAGCATCGTGAAGAGAATCACCAGTCCTCCCAGCCAGAGAAACGCAAACATGGTCAGTCGTCTGGGCCACCAGCGAAATATGGGCGACGACAGGAGGTAGGCGGGCACCTCTACCAGGCCCGACAAGAAGCAGTTGAGGTAGCCATTTCCATGGAGGTTGGACGTGTTCAGCGAAAGGGCCAAGTAGGAAATACTATTGGAAATCCTGTAGGTAAAGAGGAGGTAATTGACAGTGCCTACTTATCTCAATAATACAATCATGTCAGCATATTTGGTACACAAACAGAGAAATGCTGATATGCACCTTTATATCCAGGTTTACTCGAGACAACAGTAAACAATTGTGATTCTGATGTACATGTAGATAAATCGTCAATCGCAGGCACTGTTTATGTGACATGTCTTCAAATTTTGGATTTATAGCAACATTTTTCCAGCACCCAAGCCTAACTCTAACCCTAACCCTAATCCCCAAAATCCTAACCCTAACCCTGTGAGCCCACCCACCTGCTCAGGGGATCTATTGTCCTATCGACAAACGCTTCATTTTGGGTGAGGTTGGGTGGGTTCATTTTGGGAAACAGGAAAAACTAAAGCCCACCGCGCCGTTACGCAAGCCATGATTTTGATCTCGGCTGCAGACTTGAGCGTGTCTGACAGTTCATTATTTGTGCAGAGCACAAAGACCCAGCAGGGGGCCTCGTGGTTACACGTGCAGACTCTGAAAGCCTGTCTCCATGTACTGGAAACGCATGACACATGGTGTGCAGGGGTCACTGTGCTGAATGCGGTACAGTGACTATGTTCAGAGGGCACAGCCAACGGGGGGGGACTCACCAGATGAGCCACAGGATGAAGGACATCCAGCAGATGTGTCCGTGTCGGAGCAGGTCGCAGATGTTGTGGGCCTCCTTCTTCTTGGACGTCGGTGGACTCTGCAGGGTGGCGGGAACATGAGGAACAACAAACATTTAATGGGCGGATCCATGCGGAAATAACATCGTTAGAGCAACAATGGAAAAGTGATATTTGCACCAGGGCATGTAGATACATAGACGAGTATATACAGCACAACATGGTTACATACAGGGGAAAATAGGCCACGTGTATGATCTATGACATTGTTATGACTGAGTTGTTACTGAGTTATTACAGTCTGTCACTCACGGGTCGTAGTTTGCCCTCTTAAATCATCGAATCCATAAAAACTATGAGCTAGTACACATTTTTGCATAAATTAAGAGCAGTGGTTCTTAACCTTGTTGGAGGTACCGAACCCCAACTGTTTCATATGTGCCTTCACCGAACCTTTCTTGTGATGGTCAAGTGGGGCGTTTCATCACGAATCACATGAGTCGGGTGTGTCTTTAGACCTCCGCCGAACCCCTGACACTGACTCACCGAACCCCTGGGGTACGATCGAATCCAGGTTTAGAACCAGTGGTCTAGAGATACATTTTTTATACTTGTAGTGCTTGTGATCGAGGATTATGTTTCAGTCGATGCAGCCATGTCTAGACAATCCTGATGACAGAGGGGTGATCGAGTTTGTTTGGGGGGGAGTAGAGGGGTTTGGGCGCCTGTTTCTACAGCTTGGCTGTCTGACTCCTGAACAATCCTCAGGATCCTGTTAAATTTCTGCCATAATCCCTCTGGCTGTGTCAGAGATGGTCAACATTCACACACAACGTTCGCACAGGTGATGAAGGACATCACCTGTGCTTTGTCGAATATAATCAGCGGAGCCTCCATTTTGTTTTTCTGAGCAGCGTGTCTCAAAATAGCCTCCGCCTCCTCCACTCTGCCCTGGGAGACGAGCCATCGAGGAGACTCTGGGATGCACCTGCACAGACAAAGGTGATGAGAAATTGTTTTAGGAGGGAGCAGTCTGGACACGAGAGACACAAAACAACACACATCCTCCGCGAATCCTCCTCAATCAACCTCAACGAAGGGTACCATTTCTCTTGAAAAAGACAAGAGGAAGGTATACAGGAGATTCCATTTACACTGACACACACACCTACCTACCACCATAGAGCAGCAACGAGGAAGAACGGCGCGTTCAGGCTGAAGAGAAGCATCCTCCAGTCTCGGAAGAAGTAGGCCACGATGGGCGTGAGCATGTAGCCCAACGCGAAGAACAAATTCGCGCCAACAGTGGAGAAAGTGGACCTCACAGATGGACTCAGAATCTCCGTTCCTGGGTGTGAACAGCGTGGAAAGATGGAGAGTAACGTCAGCGGATATCGGGTGTGTGGCCCTGAACGCAAAGGGTGAAGGGATGTGCAAAGTACCTTTACCTAACACAAAAGCTGAGATGTACTTGGAGATGTTTCCCATCCCGATGACAAAGTGGAGGGCACAGAACACGGCCCAAGATGGTGAAAATACTTGGATGAGTGAAAACACAAACTGAATCCCTGTAGCGGCAAACAACATTACCTTTCTGCCATACCTGGAAAAAGGCACAACAGAATGGCATTAATGAAGATTTGCTATCTTGTGTAATTTTTTTATGACCTAATGGGGCAAAGTTGTGATACACACAAGTCGTTGGACTGCTTTCAATTAAAAATTAACAGCCAGCCCAACACGTGCCTCCTCGTAGATAAGAATACCTCCACCTAGATAGTGAGATGATTAAGGTTAGTCCCTACAAAGGTGAGGTGTTAGCAAGAAGAGGACTGTCGGGTTTGGAGTGATACATTAACATTAAATGTTGAGACGGTACGATGAGCCTTTGCTGAAAAGTAACCAAGCGTCCCAGCGTGAGTCCAGCTCAGTACCTGTCGGACAGCTGTCCGGTCAGGAATGAGCCCAGAATGAATCCGCAGAAGAAAATGGAAGTCGTAAGCGGGACCTTCCACGCATCGTCGCACACCAGGTCCCACTGCAAACAATGTACAGAGGTGTGTTTTAACCCAGAGGGAGCTGTGGTGTAGAACGGACCCTCATTATCTCTGGCACACACACACACACACACACGAGGCTGGAGAAACATAAACACACAGCGCTAACCTGCTATACGGGTAGCACGGCCAGCTTCTAAACTGGAGGACTCCTCGGCCCACTGTGTCTTACTCGGGAACCTTTTGAGGTGTTGTTCAGGGGGCACGGACCCCTTGGGGTCTCCAACTCTCATTTTCGGCCATATTGGCTCCTGTTTTCTATCTATCTATGTATCTATGTATCTATGTATCTATCTACTGTACCTTCCTACCTTCCAACCCACATACCTACCGTACCTACCTGTCTGTCTGTCTGTCTGTCTGTCTGTCTGTCCGTCCATAGAGAGACGTTGCCCCGCAACACTTGCAATATCGCACAGTAACAATATTTTGGTTGCACACCGACTCTATTTTGCCACTTTGTCATGGTGTTTTGGATCCAGTAGTACAATTTGTGTCTTGCAGAGGCAAATGTTTGAACAAAACACACACAAGTGCTACTCTGCACCAAAGTGTGCCAAGCAGTCTCACACCGTGGTGTTTGCATTCTGATATTCAATATAAGCACCTCCTTTATGGGCTAGAACCCAAAGAATGTGCACACACGCGCGCATGCACGCTCACAAACTCACACACGCACACACAATACACACACACACAGATGAGGAAGGAGAGGGCGAGACCTCTGTGGTGATGGTGGAGGTGTAGGTGCTGCGGTCGTACTCCCACCCGTCCAAGCATCCCTCCCTCCGCACGGCCGACAGGTTGACGTCCACTCCGGGCACCAAGCCCCGGTCCGAGAAGTCCTGCAGATCCCGCAGGTTGTACCTGAAGCACCTACTGGCCACCGACGCGCCGCTAACACTGTCCACCTCCATGGGGACGCTGACGTTCCTCCAGGCGTCGCTGATGTTAGCGCGCGCCGGCACGACGCACCGGTGCGGCGGCGTGTCACCGATAAACACGATGTTCATGGCCACCATGGCGTTGCTGACCACCATGGTGCAGAGGGAGAAGAAGACCTGGAGCTGGAAAGCTCCCCAGTCTCCCAAGAACGCGGAGTCTGCTTCGTAGTCCACCATGTCTCCAAGTTTGCCCCTGCGCCGGTGCGCCCAGACTCGCGCCACCGGGTCGGATGAGGGTCTTTTATAGCGTTTTCCCAGCGAGGTGGTGTTTCAGCGACACTTGGACACAAACACATAACCGCGTCAGACATCACACGCACTGGTTAATGAGTCCCACGACCAGATTTAACGCGTGCAGTATTGGTCCGCCTATTGTTCGATTGTTTGTTTGTGTCTTTATTTTCTTGCTGATATATGTCAACAACCTTTGCCCCGCTATCAGCTCTGCGCAGTAACAGGAGTGAAGAGGCGCAGAAGTTTGTTGGTGTTTACGCGCGTCCTGCTCTTACTATCGCAGAATCAATTTATTGAGGTTACCATGTTGATTTTCAGGCTTTAGCCATCACCTCTGCAGCAGCTGCTGCTATCACCATTGCCACCAATCAAAATGACAAGAACGATTACATTATGATTATTATTATTATTACTACTACTATTATTATTATTATTATTATTATTATTATTATTATTGTTATTATTATTATTATGTTATTGCTGTTGTTGCTAGTGATAATTTTTTTTTTTTTT
>OMPJ01043239.1:0-19729 GCA_900312935.1 Carapus acus
ACAACAACAACAACAACAATAACAATAATAATAATAATAATAATAATAATAATACTTTATTTGTATTACACCTGTTATACAGGAATTGTAGCTCAAACTGCTTCACAATTAAAAAGAGTAACATTTCCCTCCTCCATGGTTGAAGCTGCAGCCCGAAGCTGTGGCCATGAGGCCATGGGCACCACCTAACCCGATGGTGGACACCATTGAGTAAGGGATGCCATCAAGCTGAAGAAGGAGGCCTACCAGGCTCATCTGGCCTGTGGATCTCTTGAGGCAGCTGACAAGTACCGGGAGGCCTGCATGGCGCCCCTCAAGGCGACGTGTTTGCTAGCCCCGTGCTTGTTCTCTACGTGCAGGGCGGCAAGTAAGAATCTCATTGTGCAGGGAAACTTATTGCTATATACTGTGCATATGACAATAAAGCTTGAAGTAGTAGTATTTTGTGTTACTGAACTCATATAAAACTGAGGCAATTGTTGTTGGTCCTGAACCCCTCAGAAATACACTTTGTAATGATATAGCTACTTTAGATAGCTTAACCTTGGCCTTCAACACTGCAGTGCAAAATTTTGGTGTCATTGATCAAGAAATGTCATTCAACTTGCACATAGGACGAATGTCAAGAACCGCCTTCTTCCACCCTCATAAAATCGCCAAGGTTAGGCACATGCTGTCTTTAAAAGATGCTGAAAAACTGGTTCATGCTTTTGTTACTTCCGAGCTGGATTACTGTAATTCTCCATTATTAGGCTGTAGCAACAACTTGCTAAGGCCTCTCAAGATGGTTCAGAATGCTGCTGCATGTGTATTGACAGGGACTAAGAAAAGAGACCACATTTCTCTGGTGTTAGCTTCTCTGCACTGGCTGCCTATAAAATTGAGAGTTTAAAATCCTTCTCCTCACTAACAAGGCTCTCAGTGATCAGGCACCATCATATCTTTAACAATTGATGGTGCCTTATCATCCGAAGAGAACTGCGATCCCAGCACGCAGGGATAATTGCAATCTCTAGAATTATCAGAAGAAGGATGGGAGGCAGGCCCTTTAACTATCAGGCTCCTCTCCTGTGGAACCATCTTTCAGTTTCAGTCTGGTAGGCGGACACCCTCACTACTTTTAGGGGTAGACTTTAAACTTTCCTTTTCAATAAAGCTTACAGTGAAACCTTGTTATGATGTTGTAGATTTAAATGGCAGAGAGATTTCTTGTGGTGCACTGAGCCTCTGTCGTTTCCTCCTCCTGTCTTCCCTCTGTCTCCCCATGATGTGCTTCTGTGATGAAGGACCACCAAAGCCCTGCTCCCAATCCATATGCCGTGTTTATATTTACACATATCTACATACTGTTTATACTGTATATGCTGAATTCAACTGTAACTTTGTCACTATTACCGAGGAATGCATACCTCTCTCTCTCTCTCTCTCTCTCTCTCTCTCTCTCTCTCTCTCCCTCTCTCTGTCCCTCAAGCCAACTGATCAAGGCAGATGGTCGCTCACATTCAGCCCGGCCTGCCCAAGGTTTCCTCACACTAAAGGGGAGTTTTTCCTTGCCTCCGTCATTTAGTGCTGTGGTTCTCAACTGGTCTTGCTTCAGGACCCACCATTACCCTTAATGACAAGCTGCGACCCAAATTGAGGAAATTTTCAAATTTTCAAATTTATTGAATGAAAAGATTGTGCAGGTTGTACTGGAAATAGTGGAAAAGAACATCACAGAATGCCAATACCAATAAATAACAAGTTTACTGATAAACCAAAACACCTGGCAAAACCACAACCAAAAACCAAAAATGCTTCACTTCAGTAACTTTTTGAACAGATTCAACATATGCAAACATGAAATGAAAAAGACAAAAGATGCAGAACATTTCGGTAATAATTATTTTCAACAGACTCAGTTGGGACTTTCATGCCAAATATGCGAAATAAAAGATGAAAACTACTGAGAATTTTATATATATCAAACACCTTAAATTATGTAGTTTTAGCTGTGAACCCTCACTCACTGAACATAAACAATCAATATTGATAAAAGGACAAAGCAACTCTAGAGGTCATGCTCAATGTCCAGTCTGTTTCTGCTGAACCTGAGCTTAGGACCCTCTCTCACAAAGATATGTAGTGCTGAATGGCAAGAGGATCTTTACTGCTCGAGTGGCGAGGGAAGCATACTTGACCATCACAATGCTGCACCAGAAATTGGGGAGGCTTACCTCTATGAATTTCTTTCTCAGATTGCGTCACATGACAACTCAACCAGCGTGCTTGTCGATTCCAAAGGGATCGCACTTCCAGTCATCATCACTCTGTTTCTCAGGAAAATAGTGATTAAACCGCTCCAGGGGCCTCATTTATTAACTGTGCTCAGAAAAGGTTCTATTTTCAATCGTGCGGACAAGCCAAAAGTACAAAAAAATCTGCAATTACCGGTACTAAACGTGCATAGACTGGTCGTACTTACACAGGTGAGCAATCGGCAATGATAACTGTCACCTTTACGCAACTGCCGCGCTCGTGCACATTTGAGGTCATTTGCATGAAGACACGCCCTCAATTGACCATATATGGTAGGGACAATTCCCTGAAAAACACGCTACTAAACATTCTCCTCCAAACCGGCAACATGGAGAAAAAGGCGAAGAGGAGGAACGTTTCGGGCACAGATCCTTGTCAGCGAAGTAGAGGACCTCCAGCAACAATTGCTTGGGACGCTAAATTCAAACACGTCTCCAGCAACCAAACTGCAGCTTGGGAGAAGGTGGCAACAGCCGTAAACGCTATTGGGTCGCCCGAGAGATCGGTGGTAAAAAAAAAAAAAGAAAGAAAAAATAGGTTCGACATCAAGATCGCTGCTAAAAAGCGCGTTGCAGCCCACAGAAGAAAAACATGTCCTACTGGAGGCGCTCACCCACACAGCTGTTTCGCAAAATAAACGAGTCAGGTGTTCCTCCGGGCCACCAGGCACCAACGTTCAAAAGGGTCATATTGGAACCGCAAATTATTTGTGTATTCACAGAATGAAATCCTTTCTTATTAACGTAATTAAATTCATCATGTGATGGTGCCCTGAGAGCGACAGGTGTACAGTCTATGGCACCTATGATGTTTTGGAAATCCGGCGATGGCATGAAATCCCTGCTTGATTTCTATTTGTTTGTGGTGTTCGAACGGGAATTGAATGTAGTTCGGGGCTAAGGAAATGATTGCCTCCAACACCACCGGCATGATTCTACCGTCCGTTGGCTATTAGATGCCGCATATGTCTCCAGTCTCCCGTTGAAACGTCCCGCTGGCCAAGGATCCCAGGATGGGCACAACCTGAATGTGCACAGGGATAACTTTGGAGCGTTTTGTCTCCCGCCTCAACATAGGCTGTAGATCACAGCACAGATCCATCAGTATGTGTTTTCGGAAGCGGTACCTGCCGAGGAGGAACTTGTGCTCTCCGCAAACACATCTACACGCTCTCTGAAAACGCGCTCCCTGTATAGCGCACGGTGCTCTACATCTTAAAGCAGCGCCAGCCAGGCCGTGGTGCGTTTAAAATGTTTTCAGCGGTTCTGTTAAGGCTGCTTTTTATAGCTTGTCTCTTTATTAGAACGGGAACCGGTGAGGAGTTTGAGATCGCTTAACACTCTGTATGGGCTCTATTTGTAGTTTCACTGTTCTACCACTGGATGTTGTGCGTACGCGTGGTCAGAGGCGTGTATAGGTTTACACACGTGTCAACGCCCAAGTTCGAATTGGTAAATGTCATACTTTGTTTTAGAACGTGCATACGCGCTACATGTGCACGCCGCATGGTTGATAAATGAGGCCCCAGAATTTTATGCAGGCGTGTTGTTGTCGTGTTCTTCATTTAATTTTTTCCTGCTCTGTCCAGATGCTGTCCCTCATGACTCGCATTGAGGAACATGTCCAGCTTGTTTTTACAAACACGACCTGCCCCCAACGAGATCTTTTTTTTGAAAGCTTCGATTTTGTCATATTTGTTCAAAGCTTTTGTGCCCCCTCCTATGCACAGACACGTTTAATGCATTGAAGTGGTCTAACACATCAGCAAGATCGGCAATTTATGCGAGCCACACACTGTTATTAAACAAGAGGTAATTTGTTCTGGGCAAGAAACGCTGCAATTTCAGCCTGTAGCTCATAAAAACAGGACAACTCCTTTCCCCTTGATAGCCAGTGCACTTCGGCATAATACAACACTTGTACATGCTCACTACCAAGATCTAGGCACAGCTTTTGAAAACATCAGGTGTTCCTCGCACTCCATTTAATATGGTTTACCACTTGAATGACAGCTTTTCATGTTCCATGAAGGATGGGTAACATATCCTTTGCTGCGAGGGCTTCCAGATGCAAAAAACTATGGTTCCATGTAGCATTCTGGGTCTTCTCACGACCTCCCGTTGTGGAGGAAGCCCTGTCAGTTGTGATACTGACACATATGTCCCAGCTTCGGGCCAAGTGAAGTTAAATACAAGTCCACGGAATTGAAAATGTCTTCTGCAGTTGAAGTAGTTGGGAGCACTTTTGTGCAGAGGAGGTGTTCCTGTATGTCTCCATCTCACACGTCTGACGTAAATTTGTAGAATAGTTTTGTTTGTTATGTAGTAGGTTCATCCATTTGAAAAAGCAAAAAGACCACTTGCCTTGCCCGATGCGTGCTGTGGTCTGTTGTTTGATGTCCTCCTACATGTCCCCACTTCGCCTACTTATTCTGTCATTTGACAGAAATATAGTTTTTAGTTTATCAGCCGTGGATTGATCCAAAATCTCTCTGACCATGTCCGTAGCTGCAGGTAAAATTAGGTCCTCTGCAATGGTATGAGGCTTTTTTTAAACTTTGCAATATGATGTGTCACCATGTAAGATGCACACAGTGCCTGTTCTTGCCTCCAACATTAACAGGTAAGACACTTTTTTGATGCTCTCGGGTCTTGATGTCGGTTTGTCTTTGTGAGAGTGATGTTTTGTTTCCAAATGCCACTTCAGTTTTGACGGCTTCGTGCTTTCACGTGCCAACACTTCACTGCACAAGACAAACCGAGGTATTTGTCCTTCTTTGTCCTCAAGATAGGAAAATCCTATCTCAAATATTCTTCCTTGTACCTGCGTTTCACCATTTCCGACATCTGTAAAGAAACTTTATAGGTCTTTTTCTATGGTCTAAAATGGCGGGTGTAAACTCGCAGTACAGGGCATTATCGCCATCTAGTGTTCAGGAGTATAAATGACACTCAGTTAATTTTTTTTTCAAATGATTTTTCCCCCAAAGGCCCGTGACCCACAGAAAACAGGCCATGACCCACTTTTGGGTTGAGAATCACTGTGAGAATCTAGTGCTTATTGTTTTAGCAAGTATTAGACTCAAGTGCTTGCTAATGTGAGGAAATGTGTTGGGTCTCTCTCTGAAACTGAAAGCGCCTTGAGATGACCTCTGTTATGATTCAGCACTACACAAATAAAATTGAATTGAATTGAATTGAATTGAATTGAATTGAATTGAATTGAATTTAACTGAACTGAACTGAACTGAACTGAACTGAACGTCAACGCAGTTGCACAGTTTAATATCCCCATAGATGTGATGAAACACTCTCCTTTCGTGACATTGTAAATTTTTTCCTCAAAATGCACCCAAATTCCCCACCTCAAGCCACAACAAAGCAAATGAGGGACCTGTGGGTAGGTTCCTGATGCATCCAGTCAGATTTAATGTGTATTTTACAAAGTGTAAAATTCCAGTGTGTCTGTCACCTTCACTGCCATTGATGAATTGGCGTAACAGGTGTGGGAGGCCAGGAGGTGAAACCACCTCGCCGAAGCCTCACACTCCTCCCTCTCATCCCCACACAGAAATTTGGTCTTAATTGAGGTGATACATTAGATAATCTTAGTGTTTCACGCCAGCAGCTCTGTGATGTCTCTTCGCAAATAGTTAGTCAGGCAGAATCTTTGCCCTTCATGTATATACTATACACACACAAATAAACACACACACAACACATAGACATGGCTTTTTAACATGTTGCCAAAAGCTGATTCACAGGTGTGAATGTCAGACAGTGCTTGAACCTCTGGCTGATGTTGAAAAAGGGAAAGTTATTTTCTCCCTTGATCAGTCGATCTTTTGATCTGGACAGTCAAGTGAGGGGGAAAACTATCCATACTCCTGCTATATTTGATATTGGATTAAATGACAGTGCAGCAAATCCCTCACACTACCCAGGGATTGTGAGACTGCAGTTCGCCTACCGCTGTCTCCGTACATCAATATAAATTTAAACTGCTTTTTCCTTGGTATGTTACAGGTTTCTGCCGCCAATCAAAATTTAGATTTCCATAAATTGGATGGCATCTGTAGGAAAAAAAGCATTTTCTGCCTAAATGGTAATTGATTAATGATTGAAAAACAAATACAGCACAGTAGCACACTGTAGATCACTGTAGGTGATCAAAAAATTCAAAAAAGTGTAGAACGAAATCAGCAATGTAGCTTTTAGCATCACTCTCTGCGCGCACATCTGCAGCATCTTAATCTGGGTTGTATCGATTCACAATGCTCATGTGATATGATATGAAATTGTGAATTCCACACAGAGTAGACTGTGGATTTGTCATAGGCAGCTCATGCAGCACATTTGTAGGAGTGTTGAATCTTTTTTTATACCTTTTTTGCACCAGAACTCAGCACTTTAATTTCATTACACAATGTAAATTGCCATAGTAATAGATTCCTGATGCCTGAATGTGGATATTATGGTAGTTAACCAAACTGATCCTTATTTCCTCCTTTTAAGATATCTTTGAAAGTCTTTGAAACTGCTTGCTCCTTGGCTAGTTGGTGAGCAGCCTTTATCAAAGAACAATATCAGGCAAAATTCAAGAAAAGTAATTTTTATATCACAGAAACATTGCTGTTGTTATCTTCTATCCATTCAGTGTGTCTGTGTGTCTTGTATATATTGCATTGTATATATTTGCAGTGAAAAAGACAAAAACTAATGGAGTTGCCTCATGTCACTGTCCCCCGGTACTCCTTTGTGGAGAAACATGCTCAGGGCTCCACTAATTCAGGGTAATGGTGAATTGTATACATAGACTCTTGCATTTGTTTTTACTCTGGTCGTGCTATTTCATTATGACATATTTAACCCACACATGCTGCAATAAAATACTTCCCCAAATTTCTTTTACCTTCAGATGAATATAGGAATTCATAAAACAACACATCTACATCGCAAAAGAACAAACCAGGCGCCTGCATGAACCGAGCAGAAACCAATTACTCCAGCCTGGGCGTTGCAACTTTGGCGAGATTAAGGCACCACAGAGATAAGATGGAGGGTGTCCCCACCGTGTGTGCCTACGATTTTCCAGGTGTTTGCTGGGTTGCGAGTGTGGTGTTTGGCTCATCAAACTGGGTGTTGCCAGCAGCCAGTGTACTGTTGAATTATTGCAGCGGGTCTTGTCAACCAAACTAATGAGTCTGTCTCCGCACAAAAGGTCAGCACGTAGCCAAGTAAAATCACAGAGCACGCAGTCAATTCCTCGGCGCCATTCCCCTCAGATGGGCCACTTGCAGGAATTTATGGTTGGGCTCTACACCTATTCTCCTTTGAATAATAGCTATCCCATAAAAGAAGACCAGGTTGGTGGTGAGTCTAAAATAGAAAGCAGCTTGGACCGAAGAAAGGTGGTGGTAGCTGGGGTGTGTGTACGATGCGAGGATAGAGGGACCGGGAGGTTGTTTACTGCATGAGCACAGATAGAGGCTAAAAGTGACATCTAAATTTATACTGAATTCTCACATTTACTCCTTTTAACTCTCAGAAAGGTGAGCTCAGACTGAAAAAAAATTCCCCGATTCCAAAGCAACGGCATCGTCACAGGGGAGTGGCGAGTATCCCCACAGCTCTGAACATGTTGAAGCTTCCCTCATCCCCCCTCTTGTTATGGGATTTGTTTTGTCGTCCTTCCCCCCTTTTAGCTGGTCAGACTTACACAGAGGGAATGACGGAATACAACAAAACAAAACATAAGACAACAATTTGGCCCACTGAGCAATTTCTCATGTCACTTTGAATAGAGTGAACTACTACCCAGATGTGAACTTTTACTTTGAAAGGTAAATTCCAGCTTCATCCTGAATGGTGACCACAATGACAAATTGATTCATTCTTTCATTAATTTTCAGCACTCACATAGTCCTTGCTACAGTTGCAGTGGTTTTCTGAAGTCTATCCCAGCTGTGATGGGGCAATAGGTGGAGAACACCCTGGGCAGGTCACCCGTCCACTGCATGGCCACACAGACACAAATAGCTGTACATATTCACATGCACCTATCTACCTTGTGTATGTTTTTGGTTTGTGGGAGGAAGACAGAGCACAGAGAGAGCATCCATGCACCTACAGGGAGAATATTAAAACCACTAAATCCAAATGTGTTCAATTTCAATGTCATTTTCTAATTGAACACACCAACAGGAGAAAATCTGAAGTGAATCTTGAATAGCCAGAAGTGGGCTGAGGAGACATCAACCTGTTCAGTGTTTTGATTGTATCAAATGGAACTGGTATGAACCAGGAATTATGTCGCAGTGGTTCTCCACTTCCAGTCTAAACATGTGCCAGCAGATGTGAGAATAACTGCTGTACATGTGTATGTGTATGTGTATGTTAGCACACGATTGTACATGTTTGTGCCTCTGAGGCCCAAAACAACTGTAAAAAGTAGAGATGTCCGATAATATCGGCCCACCGATATTATCGGCCCGATATTAGCATATAAATGTAATATCGGTATCGGATTTTTTGGCTTTAAAACCGATAAAATAAAAACCGATAAAAATAAGATAATGCTTGCGTTACACCGAAATAGTGCCTATGCGCTCCTGAAGCCTTTATCGGCGTACATATCGGTATCGGTAAATTGAGAGTTGGACAATATCGGCATATTGGATATCGGCAAAAAAGCCAATATCGGACATCCCTAGTAAAAAGCCACAACTGAGTAGAGGTTAACCAGGTGCTTCAATTTTTGACCTTAAGGACAAAATGGGTCGGCGTTACTCTATGGCTCTCTGCAGCTTGACAAAATAAGAAAATGAATATAGTCCTGCGTAAAGATAAAACTGAAACTGACTTCGTACAGCTCTAAAATCCCAGAATGCAGGGTTACTTGTGTTTCCGAGAATTTGCAGGAGGTGAATGGGGGACAGAGCCTTCAACTATCAGGCTCTTCTCCCACGGAGCCATCTACCAGCCTCAGTCTGGGGTGTGGACACCCTCACTTCTTTTAGGAGTAGGCTTAGAACTTTCGTTTTCAATAAAGCATAAACCTAGTTATGTTGCTGTAGAACTAGACTGTCAGGGGATTCCTCATGGTGCACTGAGCCTTTCCTTTCCTCTTCCTCTCTCCCCTCTTTCTCCCTCTCTCACCTGTACACATCCACATCTCTCCTGATCCACATGCCACATTTATATTTTGACATATCTGCAAACATTCTATTTATGCTAAAATCAATTGTAACCTAATCATTATTACTGATTACCGCTGTGTATCCATTTATCTGTATATCTGTATCCCTGTCTCTGCCATTGCCCCTCTCTGTCTCTCTCTCTCTTTCTCTCTCTCTCCTCTCTCTCTCTCAACCCAACTGGACAAGGCAGATGGCCGCTACACCTTAAGCCTGGTCTGCCCGAGGTTTCTTACCTCTAAAGGGGACTCTTTCCTTGCCTCTGTCACCAAGTGCTTGCTAATTGGGGAAATGTGTTGGGTCTCTGTCTGCAACTCTAATAGTGTTTGGTCTTTACCTGCTCTATCTTGGAAAGCGCCTCAAGATAGTGTTTGTTATGATTTGGCTCTACACAAATAAAATTGATTTGAACTGAATTGAACTAAACGGAGTTGCAGATGCTGTGCTTTCTGAATAACAGGAAAATTACTGAAATCTTTTACTCTCAACCCTCCACCTGACACATCAACACTCACAGCCCCCCACATTGAACACTGACTGATTGTGGCTTTGTAATTGCTGTTCAGGCCCTAATTTTGTCCCTAAATCACAATTTGACATCTGATTTTGACACTAACAAATGATTTGATGATTGATCAAGGTCTCAGTGAAAAGATATTGTGCTCCTGCCACACACACAATAACACAGACTGGAGGTCGTCGCTGCCATCAATTACATGGCAAAAACACTCAGAGAGGCAGATCTAATGGCCCCAGAGACACTAGGAGACCTGCAGACACTGATATTATCATCACACTGACAACTGCGCAATGGCACCCTAGACTTGTGTGCTTGTATCAACAACTCCTGTATTACTAAATTTTCAACATTATGTAAGGGATAATGAACGAGTCGGAGGTCATTGTTGGCTGATAATCACCGAGAGGTGTGTCCCCTCCCCCTGCTAACCTAGATAGCGGGCCCGTTGCGTCAATGCAAACAATTTAGGCAGTTGCCTTGGGCCCAAAGCTGGCGGGGAGCCCCAAGACTGGTCATGAATAAAATGCAATGACAAACTGTCCCTTCAGTTTCTGTTACGGTCAGTGTAGTTAAGTGCAATATCAGAATCTCCCTCTAGCAGGCCCCTCTCACTAGTTGCTGGCAGCCAGTCGAGTTTGTGATTCCTTCAGCTGGCAAATTACAAAACTTCGCTGTTCGGGTACTCTTAATGGCTCTTCATACTCTTTATACCTGAAAAATTGTTGTGGCGCATATAGATGTCTTGGAGGAATTTCAGGCTTTAGAAAACATCATAGCACTGAAAATCGTCATTGACCTTAGACTTAAATATGATAAAAACAAGGTCTCAATTCTTATCGTCTTAGACACAGGGTGTCAGACTCATTTTTGATATCGAGTAGGGGGCCGCAATTGGCCCTTGGGCCACAAGTTTGAGACCCCTGTCTTATGCCGCATTCCAGGCTACTCGTAACTTGTAATTTACTAGTTAAAAGTGGGCGGGGCTACGGCCAAACCCGTGAACTCACAACTTCGAACTCGATTGTTTTCAAGTACTCCAACTTCCGAGTTCGACGTCACGTAATGTATTTTTTGTACGTTTTTTTTTTGTATGGAACGGTTTGAGGTCGTGACTCGTGAATCTCGATCTCGTAAGTTACCAGTTACGAGTAGTCTGGAATGCGGTATTAGACCTTTGGACTGGTCATGAATAAAATGCAACGACAAACTGTGTGAGTGCCCGTTTAATTTCTGTTATGGTCAATGCAGTAAAGTGCAATATCAGAAACCCTCTCAAGGGGGCGCCTCTCACTAGTTGTTGGCAGCCAGCCAAGTCGGTGAGTCTACAGCCGTCAAATGACAAAACTCCTCAATGAATTACAAAAACTATCACCATGAAGTGGAGTTTCAGCCTGGTCTGCCAAGGTTTCTTCCGAATAAAGGGAAATTTTTCATTTCCACCATCGCCTGGTTGGAAATGTGTTGGATCTCTCTCTGTAACTTAATCTTTTTTGTGGTTTTATAGGATTTTTATTATTACATAGGTTTTTTTAAAATATTTTGTATATATTTTAATGAAAATATTTCATAGTTACTTTATCATTTGCACTCTCTTGGAATGTTGGTTGTTATGGTATGGTTGGTGTGGTGGTGTTTTTTTTTGTTTTGTTTTTTGCAGATGTTCAAATTTAAACAGTGTATGCAACAACAGTTTATCAACAATCTATCTATCTATCTATCTATCTATCTATCTATCTATCTATCTATCTATCTATCTATCTATCTATCTATCTATCTATCTATCTATCTATTTATTTATTTATTTAGAAGGGGGGACCTCCATGTCCATCTGGGGAACAAGACCACTGATATGGAGTTCCACAAGGGAGCCTCCTTGGTCCATTAGTCTTCTCACTGTACATGCTGCCACACGGTGGCATCATCAGAGGGCACCAATGTATGTTTTCATAGATATTCAGACGACACATAACTGTATATTTCTGCCAACCCAAATGATGGTGCAGCAATAAATTTAATCACTATCTGTCTTCTGGCAGCAAACAAGACAAAACGGAGATCCTGTTTGTTGAAACAAAAAGAGAGATGCTGTCTGAAACTGGCTCCGAGGATTAAATCTGAGATTACAAATCTAGGCATTGTTTTGGATCCAGATATTAGTTTCAAGTTCCACATTAACAAGGTGACAAAGACATTATTCTTCCACCAAAGAAACATCGCTAAAGCGCGACCATTTATAAATCAGAGAGATACTGACAATTTAATACATGCTTTTATCTCAAGCAGACTTGACTACTGTAATGTACTTTTTACTGGCCTCCCAAAGAAAACTACGGACAGACTTCAGCTCACCCAAAACTCTGCGTTTTATTCATTTTTTTCAGAGTTGACTTTAAGGTTTTCCTACTTGTTTATAAAACACTTCATGGGCTACGACCAAGCTTCATTGCACAATCTCTTATTTGCTATGCACCTCAAAGAACAATGCGATCGTCTGCTGCTGGCTTATTGGTTCCTTACAACAGTCAAAAGAAAATTGGAGATGCCGCTTTTGTTACTTACTCCCCCAAGCTTTGGAACACAATTCCTTTAGATATCAGGGAAACCAGCTCACTATATATCTTTAAAAGAAGACACAAACCTACCTTTTAATTCTAGCCTTTCACTAGCTCCTAATTCATTCCACGCTGTGTTGTCCTTTATAGTTTTACTTGCATGTTTTGTTTAATTTCAAATGATATAGGATTCAGAGGATTTTTTAATTTCACCCAGCTCTACTTTTTATGCTTTATTTTAATGTTTTTAAATGTTCTTCTTTTTTATTGTGAGGCACTTACAGCTGCAACTATTGTATGACAGGTGTTAATAAATACGTCAATAAAGGTGTTAACAAAGGAGTTAATACAGATATTATTATTATTGGTGTTGTTGTTGTTGTTGTTGTTATTAACAATGGAGGTGGAAAACATGGTTCATCTAGACTCCATGTCTCAAGCCTCCCTGGGGATCTGTTTGAAGTTCTCCCGGAGGTGGGAGTTGAAGATCTCCCTAACTGAGTGCTCTGCCAGACAGTCCCCGCAGACCCTTATGATACATTTGGGCCTGTCAGATCTGTCCAGCTTTCTCCCCTACCTGCGGATCCAACTTACCACCAGGTGGTGATTGGTTGACAGCTCAGCCCCTCTCTTAGTCCTGAGACATCCTGTGTCTGAGACATGCGACTGGAGGTTAGATGGTACAACAACAAAATCCATCATCGACCTCCAGCCTTGGGTGTCCAGGTGCCATGTACTCTGATGGACACCCTTATGTTCGAACATGGTGTTTGTTACTGACAAAATGTGACAAGCACAGCAGCCCAACAGCAGAGCAGCGCTTGGGTTCAGATCAGGAAGGCTGTTCCTCCCAGTCACACCCCTCCAAGCACTACTATCATTGCTATTATGGGCATTGAAGTCCCCCAGTCGAACGATGGAGTCCCCAGCTGGGGTACAATCTAGTTCCCTCCTGTGGACATCCAGGAGGGCTGGGCACTCTGCACTGCTGTTGGGCCCATACGTCGAGACAACAGTGAGAGACCTACCCCTTGCCCAAAGGCACAGGTACGCAACCCTCTTGTTCACCAGTGAAAACTCCAACTTGTGACGGCTGTGCTGGGAGGCTATAAGTAAGCTCACTTCAGCTAACCGCCTCTCCCCACGGGCAACTCCAGAGTTGAAGAGAGTCCAGCCTCTCTTACGGAGTTGGGATCCAGGGCCCATGTTGTGCGTTGAGTTGAGCCCAACCATCTCTACTCGGAAACGCTCCAACTTCCATGCCTGTTTGCCTGGGGAGATTCTACCGGGGCCTCACAGGCCCCTGACAGCTTAGCTCTCAGGATGATTAGGGCACTCAAACCCCTCCTCCACGATAAGGTGGCAGCTCAATTCACGTCTGTTTTTCTCCATTGTTTTGTTATCATTGGCCATTCAAGATGAAATGTCTGTTCTTGGTCCCGGGCTTTGTGAAATAAATTTGCCAAAATATGCGACTTATAGTCGATGTTTGTTTGTTTGTTTGTTTGTTTGTTTTCCTCATTATTTTTTTGCTCAAAAATAGCAGCGCACATTCCCACCCCATCTGCGCTGCCATCTTTTTATATCATTATTTATACGGATATGTATAATATTATACCAATATTTATAATGTACTGTACATATTGTGTGTTTATATTTTGTGCATATAGAAACTCTCTTTCTTCTTTTCTCTTCCCCTCTCTATTTGAAATATTTACACTGGAATGCAGCACCATAGTTTCATTACACAATTCAATTGCTGTTACGACAATAAAAGATTCCTGATTCCTGATTCCTTATTATTATGCATTTTCTATTTTGGGCGATTTCTAATCTGGAAAAAGCGTAAATTGGGTTAATTTCTCCACTAATAAACAGCATCTGTGTTAGGGTAATAAGAAGTCATTTGATAGAGATATGACAGCACTGAAGTGTGAAATTCACCACCTGCCATGGAATGCGAATACTCGCTTAGCTGGTGTGTGCGTGTTTATGTTTGTGTTTGTGTATGTGTGTGTGTGTGTGTGTGTGTGCGCGCGTGTGTGTGTGTGTGTGTGTGTGCGCGCACGCGCGCGCCTGAGTGTATCTAAGGGTCTGAAGGTCTGCTGGGCCCTGGGTCCAGGGGACTACGAGGTGGAAGTGGTCACTGATTGCTAACGAGTCACACATGGGCTCCAGCACAGACACTACATGTTGAAAAATGTGGATACCAATGAAGTACTCTGACCTGCCACTGGCTAGGCTGTGGCTTTTGTGACCATTCAATCTGAAAACTCTTCATCACCGACACAATAAAGCTATGCTGTACTTTACTGCTGTAATGAAATTAGATTGTGGAATACTTTGACTATTTTTTTCATTTTTGCCTCCCTCTGTTGCAATTTTTGGGGAAAAACTACTTTTACCTGAGTGCAGTAGTGTCTTGTTACTTAGTGGCAGTCACTCAATATTTGCGCATTACATCAGAACTTAAGTTTGCACTGGAGGTTATGGATCTCATCAGGTCAATAATTTTCTCCCAGATAACTCCAACAAACTAGCTCCCAGAGGAGCTAGAAGAGGTGTCTGGGGAGAGGGAGGTCTGGGCTTCCCTTCTGAGACTGCTGCCCCCGCAACCCGGCCCCAGATAAGCGGCAGAAGATGGATGGATGGATAACTCAATCATTTGCTTCTCATTTCGTATTTTACAATTTTTACAAGCATAAAACTACACTTACTGGACAGGCAATCCAGCATGCAAAAAATCTAATCAACATCATGTCTACATGTCCACATGTTTACATCAATGTCAGGAATGCAACTGTAAAAAAAAGGAAAAAAAAACTCAGTTTCCATGTCTCAATCCATAATCATATCTCTCTTCGGTTACATATCGTATGTCACAGTGATGCAGGATGTACATGGGAACTACTGTGCGTTGGCAGACTTTGTTTTAATTCAACAAGTAAAGTAATTTCTCTGACCTGAACTCTTGCGCTCACTTCTCCAGAGCTGCATGGCATGTTGTGGTCGTTTGTCTTGCACTCACAAGACAAACGACACAAAACGTCACTTTTGTGACTACATTGTGTCTGCTCTCGTCCCTGATTTCTGCATGCGCAGATGTAAAACAACAATATATCATAGATAAACAGAAATTGTAGGATTGGTGAGAACTTGATGGGTTCATCTAATCTCACATTCTCAGATACTGCTACGATCTGCATATCACATAATGCTATTTACATGGTAAAATCTGACAACTCCAGATATCATATCAATATGTGTTTTTTTATATGCCTGTAGATGGGCTTTGCCTCTAAACAGTCATCTGTCCACACAGTAGGGTGCATTTTCACACCCTCCTGCCACACACAAAAACAGATATGTATGCACTCACACACACCTATTCGAGTGTCGTACTGGTGGCTGTCAGGCCGAGTTGGGCCTGATCATGAGCTTCCCTGTCGTCCCTTCAGGACTTAATTACTAGGCTCGTCAAAGCTTACGCACACAGAGGAGAAACAGCCAGAGCCCCGGTGGCTCACAGATCTTTGATTTTTCATGTCTCTTGGTCAAATGTCTTTGAGTATACAGTGTGTATGTGTCCGTGTGACATATTCGTCATGTGTAATTACGATACTGCTGCTTTCCTCCTGTGACCGGAGTGCAAACCCCCACATCACAGTCTCGGACTTGTCTATCCTCTGATCATTCTTGAATTTGTGTGCGAGTGAACATTTGTGAAGATTAATTAAACCTTTGCAAAATGCTGTTTTTTAATCTATGGACACATCCCACTCGAGTAGACTCACTGTATTTTGCTGAAATTTCCATGTGTAATACCAGCAGATTGTCCTCTTTTCTAAGCATTTCATTTACATAAATAAACAAAACAAACTGAATGATTTAATATAAAATCTATTCACCCTTGCAGAAAACATTTATAGTATAAAGTGAAATTGTTTTCATAATTCTCATCGTTGTCTTGTAGAGGTTGCTGCTTATCTACTTGACTGAAGCACACAGATAGGCAGATTTGGCCCCCTCAACATCATGTGTAAATGCATCGATGCCGCTTCTCCTCTGAACCCACAAGGAACAACAACTATCCTGGGGTCCATATGGTGTAATTGATGTAGACTTGTCGTTTTGTGGGCTAGGAGACTTTTAAGGCCTCACAGCAGGACGTTTTACTAACTTCCAATTCAAGGTTAGTGCCCCTGCAGCTTGCCTGTGTGCCAAACGTTGCCCCATTTCTCCCTCGTTCTTTGCGCCATTCTCTCCACTTCTCCCACAAGGACAAAAATCCTCCTTTTTCTATATACAATATGCATATAGAGATGGCGCTTTGGCATTTGAGATACAACAGGGAGCTGGAGGTGTGTGTTGATGCGGACAGAGAGAGAAAATGTATGAGAATGACAGGCACGAAAAGGTGCAGTAGGGCAAGAGAAAGTGACATCACAGGTTTTTGAGAAGCCCCCATGTCATCTTCAACGATGTGTAAGGCCACATTATTTCTTCACATATTTTCATTCCCCACGCCTGCTGACTGCTGGAACTCTTCATACTGCGCAATGGCAAAGTCACTTGAACTTTTCTTCTCATGCAAATGAATGCAATCCAACTTTCACTATTAAAATTCACTCTGGCAGTAAGGAGGAGGTGAGCCTGGACACAGAGAAAAAAAAGGACATTTTCGTACAGTTTTCTCCTAATTGTCTCCAGTAATTATTACACTATGAAGCACCCGTTTCTATTGGAATGGTTTCATGTTTTATGCCAACATAGGACCCAAAGTCTGCTGATTCCTCGAAATATCACTATTACGCCCTAAAAAGCGAAGATAATCCATTAAGAATTTAACCCTTTTTTTTTTTAGATACAATCACTGCAACTTCAAATATATTGTCACGGGCTGATTTGGTGGGCGCGTGCGGCATCGTAAATTCCTACATTGCTTGGTGGAAATGTTTTAGATTCCTGCCACAACTCAAACCGCGTGTACCCTGTACTGAGAAATATTTGACGAATTGTCATAGAGTTTAGCAGCTTCGTCAAAAAGTGAGTCATGCGCTATAAACAAAACGAACACCTGCACAAGAGGGGTAAGACTGTGTACTACGCCAGTGACACCAACACAGTTGAATAATGTGTCCGAAAATTTCGAAATAAACTGCGAAAAACCTCAACCGTCAAAACTGGCTCAGATGTATGGTGTGTCTTGAGGTATGAGTGTGCGCGTCAGAAAGAGTGGAGCGCCCGAATGCGAGGGTGAGAGAGGCAGGCAGCGTTCTGAGCTGAGCGGAGCCACACTCACCGGCGTCCCTCCTCCGCCCCCCGGGCTCCGGACTTTCTCCTCCACCGAGGTCTCTCCGGTGGAAGCGGGGAAACTTCTTCAGCCGAGGAATACAGCAAAAAGCCTCCAAAGTCCCATCAAGCCACCGGACGCGACTGTTTGCTGTCTCCGAGTGTGAGTGTGTGTTTTGGAAAAAATCCACTTCACCGCATGCAGGGTGACACAGAGTCGTGTCCTCCCACCTACGTGCCAACCCCCCCTAAAACTAAAATAAAAACAAAAACAAGGGACGGGAATGGGAATGGGGGGAAAAGTTCACTTTTCGTGCGTCTTCTCTTTTTGCGGTGTTAAGACACGCAAATATGTGAAAACCCGCAGATGCATTGGAGAGACTTTTTGGGGGATAAACGCACGCGAAACTTTTTTCTCCCTCAAATGTCCGAATGGATGTTGTACAGCTTAGGGGATTCCGGGATACCCCCCTCTCTCTGTGTGTGCCTCTCTCTCTCTCCCTCTTTCTCTCTCTCTCTCTCTCTCTCTCTCCCACAAACACACAAGCACACTCCCTTTGTTTGTCCTCTTTCTTCCTCCCGTCCCCGTCCGATTTTCTCCTACCTAAATTCCCTTTCCAGCAAAGTCCTGCGAAATCTCAAAATTCGTTAGTTAAGAGGTGATCGAGTGCAAAAGTGTTTTCACGAGTCTTTCCCCCTGACTGCTGTCACGAATGCAATTTTCAATAAACGATATCAATTACCCACCACATTGCGGAATCAATTTAGGTAGCTCGAATAAAGACTTGCAGATGGAGACATCGCACTTATGCCCTCCACGTAAAAGTGGTAAAATAAAAGTTTTGAAAAACGCACAGAAATAGAATTGATATCGCACTCTAAATTTTTTTCTCATTATTTTTAATTTTACTTTTTTTCTTTTCTTTTCTTTTACGAGATTTTGACATCAAAGTAATTCTGAATATTTAGAGAAGTTTCAGGAGATTACAAGTACAGTGTATCAAATATGTTGATCGAAATAGGCAAATGCTCAGAGGCATTACAGTTATAAATGTACAACGACACTGTTCGGCGTTTACGGTATTCTGATCATCCGAAATATGACATCATGGTAATATGTAGGGCATCGTTAAAAGATTTAGACACACTCAGTAATTTTTGTGTGTGACGGTTTGGTTTCATCGAAACTTCAGTTATTCAAAACCTTTTTCGTCACATGTTGTGATTTACTGAATGACCAAAGGTTTAATTGTTAAAAACGAATATCTCCCGGTCTTCTGAACTGACGGACAGTGTCCTCTGCGCGTCGAAGAACTTATTATATGTGCGATAATGACATCTAGTGGGCAATAATGGGGCTGCGGCCCCCCTTCCGCCAAACCTGGACCCTTTCAGCATAGATGCACCGAGAAACCCAAGACACCCTGAGGACTCACTGCAAGAAAAGAGCACTGCCACGACGCTTAAAAAATAATAACTTAAAAAAAATGTGAATCTTTTATACATTATTTTGCAGAAAATTTTGTACAGATGATCTTAAAACAATAATGATGTGTGTTTTGGTTTCTTTGGTTTCATTGGTTTCTATCTATCTATCTATCTATCTATCTATCTATCTATCTATCTATCTATCTATCTATCTATCTGTCTGTCTCTCTGTCTGTCTGTCAGTCAGTCAGTCTATCTATCTATCTATCTATCTATCTATCTATCTATCTATCTATCTATCTATCTATCTATCTATCTATCTATCTATCTATCTATCTATCTATCTATCTATCTATCTATCTATCTATCTGTGGACACACACACACACACACACACACATATATGAACATACACACACACACACATACATAAACATATACAGTA
>OMPJ01043243.1:0-13555 GCA_900312935.1 Carapus acus
TCTGGTTTCATTCTTAATTAAAAACAGCAGTCTGAAACTTCTTTAGTGTCACACACAAACACACTCGCATACACACGCACACATGCACACAAACCCAGACGTACACACACACAGCCACACACACATCTGCTCCCCCCCCCTTCATCTTTCAATGCCAGGCAGCTGTTGGGGTACTTAAGAAGAACGGGAAGGGGAGTTAAGGATGTTAGTTCCCCATGAGTCTGTGTACGTGTGTGTGTGTGTATGTGTGTGGGAGAGTGTGACTGTGTGTGTTAGTGCTCATGCCTGTGTGTCATTTGTGCCACATTCAGGGCATTCTGGCCGTCACCTCTTCTTCTCCTCCCCCACAGTGACTAAGTACCAACGTGGTGCAGTACACCCCAGCCACCGCTAGGGGCGCCATTGCACCATAAATGGAAGAACAGCCTCTGCATGAGAAAACCGTGTAGCAGCCATTTTACAGTCTGTGCACACCAGACCCCCATTTTATGAATCACGCATGATGTCAGCGTGGCCATGTCTGATTCTATTGGCCAGAACGGTCACACACACACACACATACACACATCTCTCTCACTGGCTTTCTGTCTCATTTGCTCACAAGCACACATACACACACACTGACCTAGTGACACAATGCTGAGCTTTGGCCCCAGACTATAAGTGGAGTCATATCTTAAGATTAGATACGGATTATATCTTTCTGTGTTTTATATCCTTTATTTATTATTTGTATTGTTGCAGGTTATGTGTGCTGTGATTTTCACAAGATTGAGACAATTTTACAAAATCGTGTAGTAGGTTTCAGTGAGAGAGCTTCCTCTCAGCTGTTTGATGGATTTTTTTTAGCCACTGTGTGAGTGTGTGTGTACTGGCTGGCTTCCTGGCTTAGTTTCCTGCTCTTAGCATTGAAGAGGGAACAAAGTGTGTGACACGCACACAATGTGCGTTTTTGATCCACGAGGGCGATCTTCTGATTAACGCTGATAAAACAGAAATTTAATCTGCGGAGGAGACACACACTTGGCAAACATTCCAACATGGCGTCACCGTCAGGGTCAAGGATAGAGTGAGTGCAGAAAGGGTTTCAGTGAGGAGTCTCATGGCTCGCCAAGTCCAACAATAGGCCCTCATTGTGTATGCCAGTGAGCGTGTGTGCGCCTGTGTGTGTGTGTGTGCGCTTTTGCCTGTGTGTGTGTGTGTTCCGGCCCAGTGGTTGAATAGAGAGCTGAGAAGCTCATTAAGAGGTCTGGACTGAGCAACACAGTGTCCAGCTGATTGTCCTTATATAATTGGACAACGATCCATTGATTGTTGCTCTGATGAAGTGTTTTGCTGATGCATTGAGTCACCCGCCACTGTCTGTATGAAACGGTGTTATGTCAGTGTGTGAGGCTATTTGTGTTACATGCTTTAAAGGTTTGTTTTTGTAAGAATAAATCGTGGGATTTCCCCCAGCAACCTACTAGTCTATAGACCAGGGGTGTCGGCATGACTGTGGCCCTCAAGGGGCCAAATGCAAATGACAATTATTTAGGAGGTATAATATAATTTAATATAAAATGTTACTACTCATTTAGAAGTATCTATTATTAACTATTTTTTACTTTTTTCAAAATCTTACAAATATCCTAGTAGCATTTGAATAAAAATATGTCAGGTCATTGCTTTTATCACCTCACAGATCCCTGTATTTTATCGGGAAAAAACCTAAATTGATCAACAATCATCAGTTAACAATCATTCAACAAGTCAACAAGCTGGTTTCCTGGCTTGGTTCACGCTGGTGTTTTTTGACAATTTGACATTTCCCAAAGTGTGTGTTTAGTTGTATTTAGTAGTACTTTGCACAGTTGCCATCACGTTACCAGTAACATGACCCACAAGCATTTTGGGGGATGTAGTTTGTGGGCAAATGAAGGACACGTATTAGAGACTTATTGAAACAGTTACTCAAGAACTTGTGGGCCACATACAATGACGCAGCAGGCTGCATTTGGCGTGCAGGCCTTGAATTTACCACCTGTGGTAGATTAATGCAATCATTCAAGTGCTTGCGGGCCACATTAAATGAAGCAGTGGGCCGCATATGGCCCGCGGGCCTTGAGTTTGACACTTGTGCTATAGACAATCATTCCACCTTCCTCAGCCTCTGCTTCCCTAAGCCGACCTGTCCTTGGAAACAAATAGTAGTTTTAGCGCTGTTAAAGTCAGATCTAGAAAATCCAGGATCCTTTTTTTCCTCATAATTTTTTTTCTAGATCTTTTTCTCTACATTTCTCATGTTGAAGGGAAACAAGAAGTAATGCCTTCTCAGTGCCAGGCAGCTGTTTGCGACAGCCTACAACAGGGGGGAGTTATTCTAAGCAAAGGGTTTCTTGTGAGTGGGTGTGTGTGTATGAGTCTATCCGTGCGTGTGCGCGCGCATGTGGGTGTGTGTGTGCTTGCGTGTGCAACAGCGGTTGTTTCCAAAAAAGCCTTTGTGTGGGGGAATAACAAAAAGGCAGCTGGGACCATAAAAGTGTTGATGTTAAAAATGTCAGCTCCCCCATGAGCACTTCAGTGTGTGTGTGGGTGCGTGTGTGTGTGTGTGTCTGTGTGTGATTTCATGTGTATTTGTCTGCATAACTTGTGTGCCATATTTAGGTGCTGAGCCTGTTGCTTCCTCTCCCTCCCCCACAATGACTATGTACAATGTGGGTGCAGTACAAATAGCAGCCAGTAGGGGCGCCATTATACCACAAATGGAAAAAGCGGCTTGTACATGTGGAAACCTCAGAGCAGCCATTTTACAGTCTGTACACACCAACCCCCCATTTTATGAATTACACATGATGTCAGCGTGGCAGAACGAACACACACACACACACACGCGCGCGCGTACACACAGACGGCTGCTCTCTCTCCACTACGGCCCGTGTTGTATTTAAATCTCTTCAGCTCATGGCTTTGGATGAAACATCTGCCGAACAAACCAAGCACAGACCTTCACTCTCCCTTTCTTTTTCCTCACTCTGCCTCTTACACACACTCACACACACACACACACTCACACGCTGACCTGCTTTTGCCCCAGAAAGAGTGGAAAGTTGCTTCTTGGGGTTGGACAGTTGAGAGGTGCCCGTGCAGTGTTTATCATCATCACGATTAGTAAATTTTGTATTACTATTTTCTTTCAAACAGTATATAGTATGACTCTTAATGTACATGTGTGTTTGTGTGTGAGCGTGTTTGTCCGTGTGTGTCCGTTCCCCCTGCTTCCTCTCGACTGTCTATACTGTATGTATCTGGCTCAGCTGCACATTTACGGAACCCGACTGCATTTTTAGTTTGGACTCTGTGTGTTATTTGTGTGTGTGTGTGAGTGTGTGTGTGTGGTTTGCTTCCTCTCAGCTGTCCCCCGATGCATGTTTCGTAGTCTTTGTGTGATTAACAGCCGACATCCTGCTTCGGTTTCCCGCTCTCAGCGGGGATGATGGACAAAGTGTGAGACACACATGCACGTGTATATACACACACACACACACACACATACACACTCTCCTGCTGCTGTGTTTGATCCATGTTGGCGGCATATCCGCTGCTGATGAGACTGACGAATGGACTGAAGTCGGGCAAAAGTTTGAGTCAAAGTGAAAGATAAAGTGTACAAGTTAACAAAGTCTAACTACGACTGATAATGAATAAAAACAGACTGTCTGAGTTTATGGCGGAAGAGTGGAAGTAGAAGAATCTTCTCCTGTTCATTTCTGGTAACACCTCTCTCTCCTTCTGCCTCTGTAGCCAAAAAGGAGCAAGATGGTGGGGAAGAAAAGAAGCAGGTTCAGAAGAAGAAGGTGAAGGAGCTGAAGGTCTTGGACTCAAAGTCTTCGCAGAACCTCTGTGAGCACTTCCCCCTTTTTTTCATAGAGACCATCTACATAGTACATATACATCAGCATATTATTTGGATTCAAGGTTGACGTGTTGTTGTGTACACATTCCCTCCAAACAGCCATCTTCCTGGGATCATTCCGCCTTCCCTACGTGGAGATCAAGAACGCCGTGTTGGAAGTTAATGAGAGCGTCCTCACAGAGTCCCTGGTCCAGGTAACACAATCAACAACTATCTAAGAGCTTTTGACCCAGTTAAGTGTGGATCAAAAGCAGCACAGTAGGCCTGGTGGTGCTCCAACTTTACAAGCACTAATATAAAATGATCTAAAAAACTGAGATTGTGAGTGGACAAGCAACATACAAGGTTGTTTTTGTGGGTGTTGACCTTTAGGGGAGATAGCGGGTTTGCACTTGGATGTCAAAAGAGGAAATTTCTCCCACAGGCCACAAGAAACACAGATAGTCTCCTTATCAGATATTTTTATCTCCCTCCTGGAGAAAACGTCTCCCCCCGGAGCACAAATAATATTTTCCTCCACTATCTTTACGCTATCTTGTAGAATCTTATCAAACAGCTGCCGGCGCCGGATCAGATGAGTATCCTCGCAGAGATGAAGGATGAATACGACGATTTAGCCGAGGCCGAGCAGTTTGCGGTTGTGGTGAGAAAGTCAACACACACACACACACGCGAATACCCACTCACACACCTACGTAAATGAATACAAGCAATTTTTATTTTATTACGCGAGGCACGTCGGAGCACGCGGCCGACTAAATAGTGCCGGTCACGGACACGGCCGGGAAAATTGATGCAGTTCAAAGCGTAGCATTGTATGTGCGTGTGTGTGTCTGTGTGTGTGTGTGTGTGTATAAGTAGTGGAGACACTGAGATAGACTGTTGGCTCTGTCTGCACATTAGACACAGAAAATTATCCGACAGCCAAACACAGCACGCTTTGTTCGGCTACGGAAGATATGACTCGCGTTAGAAATTGCCTCCAGCACACACACACACACACACAGACACACACTCACACGCACAACAATACACACAGTGTCTCTTTCCCAGACTGAAATCCATTTGGCATGGGTACCAATCTCACTCCCCCTCCTCCCCTCCCCTGACGTCTTTGCCCAGATGTCCAACGTGAAGCGGTTGATGCCCAGGCTACAGGCCATCCTCTTCAAGATACAGTTTGAGGAGCAGCTGAACAACCTCAAGCCGGATGTGGTGTCGGTGACGGCAGCTTGCGAGGAGGTGCGCAACAGCCAGACCTTCTCCAAGCTGCTGGAGCTCATCCTCTTGGTCGGCAACTTCCTGAACTCTGGCTCCCGCAACGGCAAGGCGTTTGGTTTCTCCATGTCTTACCTGTGCAAGGTGAATACAAGTGGCATAGCACACACATCTCTCCTTCTCTTTCTCACATGCACACACACACTGCAGTACTGATTTGTCACTGATTTGTGCTTGTTGGGGTGACAATCTTGTCGAAAATCCCCCTCACCACTGTCACTCTCCTCATCAGCTCCGCGACACCAAAACAAACGACCAGAAGCAAACTCTGCTCCACTTCCTGGCCGAACTGTGCCAGGAGGAGCACTCAGAGGTCATGTCCTTCATAGATGAGCTCATCCACCTGGAAAAGGCCAGCAGAGGTACAGCCGGCCTCATTCGTCCCGTTTTAGCACGCAGCGGTCACTGACGCACACTTTGTTTTTCTCTGCTGCCGTTATGGTCATACTGTGGAATGTGTGGCTCTTTTTTGTTATGTTTCTTGTTTATGTTGTTGAGCGGGTACAGTTCTTCCCCAGCTGTAGCAAAAATATCATCTTGTATATCATCTGGTGTCCTTTTCCTGCAGTGTCAGCGGAGACCCTTCAGAAGAACATTGAGCTGATGGGCCGCCAGATCAAGAACCTGGAGAAAGACCTGGATACCTTCCCTCCGCCACAAAGCGAGAAAGATCTCTTTGTGGAGAAGATGTCCATATCCTGTTCAATGATCTCACAGCCAATGAGGGATTTGTTAAACTAAACCTATGTTTACAGATGTTTTTGTCGACTGAATCGACCCTGTTCTCCTTAACTCCATATCCGCACAAGTTTGTCGGCCACGCCCAGGAGCAGTACGAGAAGCTGGACCTGATGCACAAGAACATGGACAAACAGTACAATGACCTCGGTGATTACTTCGTCTTTGACCCAAGGAAGGTCTCGGTGGAGGAGTTCTTCGGAGATCTCTACAACTTCAAAAATATGTTCCAGGTGTGTTTGCCCATGCAAATGTCTAAATCCAGGAGATCTTCTATCGGTTGAAGGCGTGGCCTTCAGTTTCTCCCAACCACCTTTAAATCATTATTCACACACACACACACACACATGCACACACACACACACACACACACGCAAATGTGAAAGCAGGAGAGATCAGAGATAAGCCCAGAGGCACTAAACAACGCAGTGCACCTGTTTTCACATACCATGTGTGTGTGTGTTTTGTCAGTTTATGTATCAACATCTCCAAAATATGGACTCTAATGGGAGTTCATCTGTTAAACCAGTTCCTGTAGCTAACCGCCATCGTGTGTATGTGTGTGTGAGACAGGAAGTGTGGGAATGTATGCATGCGTGTCGAACACAGACATTCCTGGGTCCTTCAGCGTTTCAAACCCATCTGCTATTTCAGATGTCAGGCCCTTGTCAAACACTCAGTGTGTGTCAAAAATCTCTCATTATTATTTCCCTGTCTCTCTCGTTTTCTCCCCTCTCTCCCTGGTTTTACTCGCCCGGCTCCTCGTCCTCGCAGCAAGCCGTGAAGGAGAACCAGAAGAGGAAGGAGGCCGAGGAGAAGATCAAGCGGGCGAAGCTGGCCCGAGAGAAGGCCGAGAAGGAGAAGGAGGAGAAGCTGAAGAGGAACCAGCTCCTCGACATTAACGCAGGTCATGGCCCGGATCCTCTCTACGCCTCCTTTGCTTCTTTCTCCCTCTTTTTGGCGAAGCACGGGAAAGTACACTTCTCCCTAACACCAGTTGGGGGCACTCAGTGTCCACACTTGCCGAGGCTGCGCGTGTGTGCGCACTTCTGCGTGTTTGTGTGTCTATATGTGTGTGTGTGTGCGTGCCTGCCACAGAGAGAGAGAGAAAGAGGAGAGAGGGAGAGAGAGAGACTTCAGGGTACGCACATCACATCTGTTCTGCATTTACAGACCACAGCTAATCTAACGTTGATGACCTTCGTTTGAAGTAAACAAGTTAGACGAAGAAGGAGGAGGGCGAATACGGGAAACTGCGACACCGCCACCGAGCTTTCACACAGCTTCCGCGGAGAGGAACGTAAAACCAAACCAGCGTCAGCAGACGCCGTTACGAAACGAAACACACAAAAACATTCACGCGTGTTTTCAAGCCCTGTTCCCTGCGGACCCAGCTAATTATGTCTTTTGGCCTCGGGGACACGTACCCGTGACACTTGGACACTATTCCTCCTTAACTCAGTCGATGACCTACTTTCGGAGCATTCTTCTCCTCGGCGGTCGCACTCGGGTTCTCCTGGGACTCCACAGTTCTACCCTGAAAACTCTTACTGCAGCGTGCCTGCGTGTGTCTGGGCCCCACGAGTGTGTGTGTGTGTGTGTGTGGATGGGTTCACGCAAGGCCTCTCTGCGTCACTGATATTGTGTTTTATGAGCAAGCGAGCACAAGTGTTTTTTGCTTGCTCAGGGTGTTCCTGGCGTGCATGTGTGTTTTAATTTCTTCGCAAGGAAAAACACTGGCTTTTCGGCCCACAGCGCCACGTTCCAGCTGGCGTTAGTTCTCGTTTTTCTCGCCCTTTGTTCCACCTCTCCGTCTTCCCTTTCCCTCCCCTCTTTGTCCCCTCTTCATTTAAATGGTGCACAGCGAGCACACAGAGGCGCTGAGCCAGACTGGAACGTCCCGTGGCACATATGGAACTCGCATTTGGCTGCGAGACGCTCAGATTTCATGTCGGAGCGCTGCGGCGGTCGTGTAGAAAAGACAGAACTAAGAAGTTCCTAAAATCTGGGCGTGTGTGTGTTTCTGTGTGTGCGCGCGAGAGGTAAAGTAGATCATTTCCATACATGTGGCACATTTGCCTCCGCAGCCGAGAGGCGTTCATGGCTCGGCGAGCCTCTATGTAAATACCAGCTGCCCTCAGATTCGTAAACACACCTGCCCTTTGTTCCGTCTTTGTTTATATCCGCCGCACAGACTCGCACAACAGCTCCATTCGGCCACTCCCGTTTCACACACTCGCACGCTTCTCTTTCTCACCCCTCTGCGCTCTTTTTTTCTCACACACACACACACTCCCTCTTTCTATCCCGGCCGTCAGTTCTCATGCCCTCACTATCTCGCACATTCTCCGCTGTTCACTCACTCAGCGCCTCATTCTCTCTCTCTCTCCAACATCCATATGCCTCTATCTCGCTCTCTACAAACACCATCTTCCAGCGTAGGCCGAGGCAGCGAAGGTCAGCCAGTGTTTGCAGACGGCGACCTCGCCCGACCCCCTCGTCCCTCGGATAGAATTCCACCCCCGCACACACACCCAGCATGACACAGACTCTCCTCCCAACGACAGTACTGGCATTGTAGTCGCTAAACAATTTTTGATACCAGATGAAAGAATCTCAATTTAAAAAATATCATCATTTAGTTCTTAATGTTATTCACTATTACGAATGTTGTGACCTCCAGCACCACAATGTGCACCACAATTAATAGGATGTGTGTTATGTTATCTTATATTATCTCGCTCCCATGTTCACATTGTGTGTATTGCCACACAGTAGTGCAGTATGCCTGGTTGTCAGCTCTAGATGCAGTTCTCCATCTCTGCAGCTAGGTGTCGACACTGTCTGCAAAAGAGGCTGTATGTGTGTGTGTGTGGTGATACACTCCTCCCCCAAGCAGGTCTGTGAATCACCACCGGGGGCACTCAGTGTCCACAATAAGAGCAGTGTGATGCAGAGCGGTGGGGGTGGGGTGAGAACAGGAGCGGAGCCAGGCAGCAGATGTCTTCCTGTGGATTATGCTGCCGGACGGGGAAGGGTGGGGGGGAGTGATGCGTGGGAGGAGAGAGGCTGAGGCGGAGGGGGAGGGGTCGAGCGAGGGGTTTAATACATCATTTTTCTCCATCGTATATCCTCTTATATTTGTTTCTGTTTCTTTTCCACATACCAATCAGATTTTATTCTCCTCTTTTGTGTGCGATGGTCAAAGTCTGTGTGACGTCTAAGCGCACCTCTTTGTGTGCGAGTGTGTGAACAGCCTCTAGGGGCGCTATCGCTCCACGAAAGACACGCTGCCGCCTAATCTCGCTCTCCACCCTCACCCCCTCCCTCTCGCTCTCCCTCTGTTACACTAATTAATCCCTCTTATGTTCTTAGCTGCTTGTTGGTGGCACGACTGACAGCAGATGACCCTGTGACTGTGTGTGTGTGTGTCCTCCTGCCCCTAAGACATGTGACTAAATATAGTCGGTGTTGTGCTGGTCTACTCATGAATACATTTACAAATAGTTTCTTTGTGTGTGAATGTGTGTGTGTGTGAGAGAGAGAGAGAGAGAGGGAGAGGAAACGGTGGCTTAAGCCAACCATGTGATTAGTGCGCGTGGAAATGGGCCAGATGTATTTCCCCCGAGGGAGCAGAAACAGCCTGACCTACATCATGTTCTGGGTCCATCCATGCAGTTCCAGCGTGTGGACAGTGTGTGGTGCGACTGAGCTACTGGAGTCGCCGTGTGTGTGTGTGAGTGTGAGAGACCTTCTCTCTCTCATGATAGGCCAAACCAGACCATCTGCTGCTGGGTTAAGCGCTGGATTAAACATTGCGTGTGCGAGTGTGTGTGTGTGTGTGTGTGAGAGAGAGAGAGAGAGGAGCTCCATCTTGGTGTGCAGGGGTTGGGAGACGACCACATAAACCTTTAACCCACGGGTGGCTCCACTGACCCCCATCCCTCCTCTACCTCAGACCTCTTCCTCTCTGTGTAGGTTCAAAGGAGACGTAATTAAAACCATCTGCCCAACTCTGTCTGCGTGTGTGTGTGTGTGTGTTCTGCATTCAGAATGGTCATCGCAGCAGTTGCGTATTTCTGTCCAGAAGCGTTATTATTACTTCCTCCTTCTTCACTCCCCGCTGCCTGGCCCCAAGGTCACCAGACATTCAGGCTGCGCAGAGGCGACACACACACACATACACACACGTGTGCGCGCACAACATCACAATGCCTCGCACATGCTGGGGACCATTCCAACTGCGGCTCGCAATGCCACAGTCACTCTGTACTATTTCACTGTTTAGCTCCTGTGGGCGTGTCTGTCATTAAGGCAACATCATTACAGACTTTATCAGGATTAAGGTTCGCGTGTGTTTAGACGCCAGAGGCGACAGTCGTTCTTCCAGGTCACTGCTTATCAGGGTTAATGTATCTAATTTTCCACCACGGTTGTGACTGGTGAGTTAATTGGGCTGTGTGTGTTTGGGTCAGACAGAGGCAATGATGGGAGCAGGTTTGGATAAATTGCCAACCGCTGCCAGTGTGTTTATGAAAAAAGGGGGTGAAATTTGTGAAATAGGCATCGTCTGGAGAGGTGTGTTTGTGTGTGTGAGACAGAGAGACAGAGAAAGAGACACATAAATTTGTGAATTATAACGTAATTGTAACTCAATGCCAACATGAACAACTGATGAACGTTCTTTTGCTTTCTGCAGAGGGTGACGAGACTGGTATCATGGACGGCCTGTTGGAGGCGCTGCAGTCCGGCGCTGCTTTCAGGAGGAAGAGAGGGCCACGACAAGCAGGTACCCACACTCCACCATAAACATAAACAAATACATAACATTTTACTCTTTAGAGGGATCAAAACATATTTGTGTAAGATCTTTTTGTTAAATTGTTAAATCCCTCTGGATTTTCGCTACGTTGAAGAACAGCAGATTCAGGTCTTCTCCACAACATCTTTGTTGCCAGCCATGGAGGCTATAGGTGATTTTACGGGATGGGAGGGCACAAATACTGAAAAACACATGTTGATGAATATGATATGACCGCATTGTGTGGGGCGGGAGAGGGTCTGAGATTTGGTAAATGAGTATAAGCGCTTTCTATCAACTCTAAAATACTATACTCGCATTTAATGCTTTCATTCACACCTTCTCTTCCATTGCCTTCTCGTGTGGAAAGCCCGCTCAGGTCAGTAATAATCTGGCTTTCATACTGCTCAGCACACAGGTCAAACTCAAAGAATTTACAAAACATTACTGGATGTGTATAAACTCTTCGCCCCCTTTAACACATCGCTGTTTCTCTGTTGCACATTCAGTATGTGAGAATGTGTGTGTGTGCGTGTTCTACAGCCAGCCCGAGCAGACAGAAACGAAGTTATGCGAGCAACCAGACAGAGGAACTATGTAACACGACTCCAACTGTGTGTATGCGCGCGTGTGCGAGTGGGAATGTGTCCAATGTCCATTAAACGAGAGAAAGAGAGGACGACTGCGCGTAAGTGCGTGTGTGTGTGTGTAATCGACTGTGTGCGTGCGTGAGTATGTGTGTGTGAGTATTCACACATAGGAGCGGTAGAAGGAGTGTGTGTGTGCAATTCAATCTCTTCTTCAATAGAAGCCAGATGTGAGGCGGCGCTGTGTGTGTGTGTATGTGTGTGCGTGTTTGTCTCTGGAATAGCTGGTAGCCAGAGGGTAGGCTGCGCTCTATGCTGCTGCTCTCTCCCCGTCTTTCCTTCCCTGTCCTCTTTGTCTCCCAGAGTGAAAGGATGTCTTTCGGCCCCCTCGCTCATCCGCGCAGATTATTATCTCGGCAGGGATGGAGCGTTGCTCGGCAAAGCCAGCGACTCGGCCGACGTCATCTCCACGCTGGCACCTAAACACTGCGACATGAAGACACGTCCGTCTCTGTCTCTCCCCCTCTGTCCCCCTCCCTCTCTCTCCCTCTCACAAAGAGTGGGCCTCCTCCGGGCTTAGGCACTCACCCCTCGCACTGCTTGGCCACCTCTTAGTCCTAACAGGAAATACCTCAGCGTTTGAGGGAGCGGGGGGAGGAGGGGGTGCACCTTCTGAAGCGCGCGCACTCCTCTGCGTGGCGCGCAAGAGTCGGAAAATGTAACTCACTCTCTCCCTCTCTCAGCCCCTCCCTCGCGTTTGTTTCATCTACCCCCAACTTGTCATTTTTCCCTCTGTTTGCCGAAGTTCAGGGTTTTCCGTGGCCGCTGCGGAGGGTGTGAAGCTTTTCTGTGGCTTCGTTTTCCTTTTTTTTTTTTCCTTCTTTTTCTGGTGAGGTTAGAAGCCTGTTTTTTTTCCTGCCGTGTTGCTTGAAGGTTGCGCTACAAATCACATTTGTCAGGCAGCTGGACAGGGCAGTAACTCACAATTACCATTACGCACAATAGCAGTGGTCACGGCAGCACATGACAAAGTGGTTTTCTTTCTCTACGGGTGCAACACACACACACACGTACATACACACTTGTGTGACGGGTCGGTTGAGTCATAACCTCAATTTAGCTGAGGTGGAAGAGGAGGTACATCCTGATTCTGGCCCTGCTGATGCATATCTGACACTGCAGGGGGGGCCTCCACCAACAACATGAAAACAAAATACTCTGAAGCGTCTTTTACACCTTCACCTACAACAAAAACAAAACGTATGATTCAAGCTTTTTGTTTCAAACAGGCACAAATAGATGAATAATAATAACTACTAGGGATGTCCGATATTGGCTTTTTTGCCAATATCCGATTTGCCGATATTGTCCAACTCTCAATTTACCGATACCAATAACAGCCGATACCGATATGTGCGCCGGTAAACGCTTCAGGATTGATAGGCACTATTTCGGTGTAATGCAAGCATTATTTCATTTTTAGCGGTTATTATTTTATCGATTTTAAAGCAAAAAAAAAAAAAAACTGATACCGATATTGCGTGTTTATGCCAATATCGGGCCAATAATATTGGTGGGCCGATATTATCAGACATCTCTAATAACTACGATACTAATGTTGAAGTTCTAGTCGAAAATCTAGTTGGGGATAGTTGAAGATCTACTGTACATCAGGTTAGGAATGCTACCTGGTTGACTCAAAGTTATTGAGGACAAAACCCAGATCAGGAGGAAAGTGGTTGCTGAGACAACCACTTTCAAGTCAGTTGACCTTTTTGTCCCTTTGTAACATTTATAAAAAAGTTTAAAAACTTGCTGAAGCTCTGAAAACACTCAGTCAGGTGCCTCCAGAACTGTTTTGATGCCGCCTAAAATGTTGAGGTGATGACACTGTCTCGCTGCATTTGTGAATGGAAGCCATTGACGAAACCAATCCCAAAACTATGATATCACAGCTAGTTCCATCAGTCTGATTGACTGGTGTGGATATGTGGAATGGCTGTAACATACTCTGATATGTCAGAAGCAAAGTCGTCCTTTGTCCTCACCGCACAAAATGCACCACCACCACTCTTTGTCCCTCTTGCTCCGTCTCTCTCATCCTCCCCTCACAGCTGCGAGTGCCCACGTCACGCTTTTGGCGAGAGGCCCGTCGACGGCCTGCTGATCGCGTCGTTTAGCCCATTGTATCACAACAGCATGGGCTGAATAGACAGCCACGAGGCCTCCACGGCACTAAACCAGCCCCCCCAGAGC
>OMPJ01043243.1:13575-23634 GCA_900312935.1 Carapus acus
ACCCATCCACCCTTGACCTGTTACTGATCCTGCCCGGGGTGTGTAACATGCTAAGAATGAGCAGGCTGCCTGGGCAGGGGTCCCTCAGCTGCCCACCCCCGCCTGTCTGTCCTTAAAACACTCTGACAAAGAGGCACACACACCAGATGCCCACATGCCGACACAAAGGTCTGGGTGTTTGCATACCAATACACCCCAATCATCAAAAGTACAAGGCCGCATGAGCACACTGGCCATTCCTATTATACATTGACAAGCATGGCCATCAAGTAATGTTTGAAAATGTCACTATTTATCGTACTCGGATACAGTATCTATGTGTGCTTGCCTAGTCTATGAGAGTGTGTTGGAGTGTAGAGGAATGACGCGTGCAAATGCAGCGTCGACACATCTGCCAGGTCATTGCCCCGAGCCACAGCGACCAACAAGAGGGCCAACAAACGACCAATCGCAGCACAAGAATAGTGATAAAGTGGCGGCCGGCAACAATGGAGGCACACGCTGGCCCCACAGGGCCCTCCGCCTGCACACAATAGGAGAGAAAAGACCCCCTGGAATGATCAATGCCCTCTCAGCAGATGTTTGCAGAAACACACTCGCTAAAAAGGGTGACGTCACACACGCATAAATACCACGGATATCCGAAGCTCAGACACCAGTTGCACTCATTCTCCAACGCAATTTAGTTGCGTGGCCGCTTGTGGGTCTGGATGACGTCACACGTTCCCACAGATCAGTCGTGCGTTTGCCGTATATGGCCTGAAGAGGGCGGTACTCGCTCCTGTTTGAGTCGGTGGCTTTGTGATGGGGCTCCCATCATTTTCACACCGTTAAGCACACGGGTGATGTGATTGTGTTGCACCTAGAGGAAGAGAATTATATCCGAAATGTTCATTTTATACAGTAATGCAATTTCTCTTTTCAGTGTGTCCAATCAGCTCGTGTGCCAAACAAAAAGTAGTAATAATACGCAAGACTCACCCTGGCCAGACTGGACTGGAAATAATGTGTATGTGTGTGTGTCAGACAGGTTACATTAGCAATAGCATAGAAATATATGTAAACAGAGATGGAATCAGAAAATCAAAAATTTTGCAATTGTCAACAAGATTCCTGATGCTTTTGTGGTCTGAAATGCTGAGTATTGATGAGCACCACCCCAAGTGAGTGAAAAGCTTTTTCTTGCAGACAGGCTCCACACTATCCACACACACACTCACACACACATTTTTGCCAGACTCTCAGTCATTTGACTCAGTTATAATTAGCGAAGAAGGGGGGCAGCTGGAGGAAGGATGTTGGAATGGGTGCGAATAATCTCAGTGGGTGAGTCAAAGAGTAGAGCGGAGGATGGGGTGATATAATTGTGTGTGTGTGTGTGTGTGTGTGCTTGTGCGATGGGTATGGTGATAATTTGATGCTTCTGCAGACCAGCTGATGCTCAGATATTTGAAGGAGACATTTTTTTTACTTGGATCTTAAACTTATTGGCCCTCTTCTCTCTCTCTGTCTGATACTCTCTCTCTCTCTCTCTCTCTCTCTATCTCTCTCGTCCTCCCCCACCTCTCCACCTTCAGACTCGATTGTGTCTCTGTCTGAGCTCATTCTGGAAACCTGCCCGGTAACACAACCTCATTTTCACAGCCATCCCAACCACGTGTGTGCGTGTGTGTGTGAATCACATGCTGTGGTTGATTTGCATGTGTGTGATGTGTGTATTTGCATTGCGACCGGCCGGTTTGCCGTGGAGTGTGTTTGCTCTTTTGTGTTACCCAGAAAACACAACCCACAAACACTTGTGTCTGCGTGTTTGTATTTGTGCAAACACGTGTGTCTCGCGCTCACGTTGAATTGCTCTTTAATCGTGTGTGTGTGTGCGTGCTGAGCTGAGCTCCGAGCTGACGCATGGTGCCGAACATCACTGAGCACATGTACACAATCTCCCACTGACCTATATAATCCAAAATGGCTGCCAGCGCACAGCCGCCCGCCCACACCAGAAAATGTAGGCAGGGAGAGAAAGGATGAGAGAGAGAGAGACGGAGTGAGAGAGAGAGAGAGAGACAGACAGATGAAGGCAAGTGCACTGGTGTGTGAGAACCTAATTAAGCAACTAGAATACACACACAGCAGCTTCTCTGTCCCCGTGCTTCCTTCACACTCTTCCTCCCCTTTTCATCCTGCATCCTGCTTTTCTCCTCCCAACACACTCATCCCTCCCCAGATCTCTCCATCCATTCCTCGCCCCTCCCTCAGCATTAACGCTCTCTGCCTTCTCCTCTCTCCATTCTAGCTCACCTTCCTTCACGCTCTTCTGCAATCCACCCCTCCCTCCTCATCATCACCACTTCCTCTTCACCATCACGCCCACGTATCCCTCGCTTCCTCTTTCCGGTCTTGTTCTTGCCAAATCAACAATCACACACACACACACACACTGATGCTGCTTTATCAGATGCTAGCAGCATGCTGACCTAAATATCTTGCTAATCCTCATGCACAAACACAAACATGCATACACACATCCCGTCTGTGTGTGTGTGTGTGTGTTAACACATCTGTTTTTAACGTATGTGTGGAGTGTGTGTTGCTCTGATGCACACGCCAGTTAGACTGTTTGTGCACAAGTGTGTTTTCCCACGACAAAGTAGTTGTTCCAGAGTTGTAATGTGTGTGTCACTAAGGTGTGTGTGTGTGTTTGTCCTCATTAATGGTTGTTTCAGAAGTACTCTGTATGAGTTCAAATTGATTCTCTCTCTCTCTCTCTCTCGCTCTCCCCTTCCCTCCCTCTCTTCTCTTCGTAACCAGCCAATCACAGACGAGCCGGCCACGCCGTGACCAACCTCCTGGCCAAGGAGCTGATGCAGGAGGATGCGGCGGCGACGCCCAGCAAAGTCCTCGTAAAGAAGAAAGAGGAGCACGGGGACGGGGGGGCGGCGGCGCCCAAACCCGAGGGTGCCGAGACATTAGAGGAGCTCCTGGACGACGCGCCTCGGCGGTCACATTGAGGCCCCGCCCACCTCAGTCGCTCATCCTCCAGACCTTTGCCACTGCCACGGAAACGTGAAAATGCCTTCGCCCCGCGCACGCGCAGTCCCCCCTGAGTTCCTCTCCTCTGCCTCCTCCCGCATCACTTTGTTTGTTCACCTCATTGCTGTGGGAGATTCCAAAGACTTGGGAGAGGACAACTCATCAAACTCAGATTTTTTTCGTTTTTTTCAGCAATTATTTTCTAACTTTAGACTCGGAATGTTTGGAATTTTGGCACTTCCCACCGCTTGATACTTTCCTCCAGATGTTCCAAGGCCAAGAAGACCACTTTGTGCTTTTCTTTTTTTTCATATCACATTTTTGTCATATCAGAAATCCCCAAATTGATGATTTGCAATTGATTTATTGTTTATAAATATTTCATCTTCATGCTTTATTGCTACGAAACGTGCCAACCGCTCATTATATAGTCACATCATTTCACTGGTTCGCTCTGTTACTGTTTGTGTTATAACTGTGTGTGTGTGCGCGCGCATGCGTGTATGTGTGTGTGTGTGCAGCCAGAGCACTTGTCAGCAGGAGTTGTTGGGTGTAAGTTGGTATATTTGATTCTTCACTGAGGAGGGATGACATCCTTTTTTTCTTCCTTTTCATAAAAGTTGGATGCTAGTAAACGCGCGCGGATTCTATCACTGTGTTTTGCCACCAGAGGTGTGTGTGTGTGAACAAACCTACTCGGTGTGTGTCGGTGTCTCCGAACAATGATGGCCTGAGAAGTAAACGTGCGTATGATGTCCACGTGAAGTCGGTTGTTAGGGTTAGAGTCCTGACTGTGTGTGTGTCTGTCCGACATAGTGTGTGTGTCTGTGTGTGTGTGTGTGTGTGTGTGTGTCGCTATCTGTAATTACTGTATGGTACTGACCAGGCTGTCATGAGCACTTCGTGTTTTTTCCTGCTGAGAAAATTACACACTGGAAATATGCCGCAAAGAACTGCTCCAACTCAGTTGTGTGTGTGTGTGTGTGTGAGTGTGTGTCTGTGAAATGGTCTGGTTGTGCGTCGGTTTGCCTGCCTACCCTGCTTTCCTTGTCTAGTCGCCATCAGCAAATCTGTTGCCATGACGTCACGGCGTGATTCCCCGCCGCAAAGATAGAAACGCTGAACCAGGTAATATTTATTTCTATGCAAACTTGATTGTGAATATCTGTCGCGCACACAAACGTACACGCTTAACCAACCTGGTCACTGATTACATAATGAATCAGATTTGCTCAGTCAGCAGTATTGATGTCTAACTCCTCCAGAAGCGAATGGGGGGGGTGGAGATATGTCTTATTTCCAACAATACATCTTCACATTTGAGTCACAAAAACCTTTTTCTCACATCAGGCACTTAAAAACATGGCGGCGAGGGTGAAGTCACAGGCGAGTGATGTCGGACAGTTTACGCTGCTGCTGCTTAATGAAGTCTCATTCCAAACGAATGTGTGTAAGCATTGCGGTGCCACTTGTGTGAAGTGTGTGACGGGCTGAGACACAAGCTGTGCCTGCTGTCCAGCTCCCAAACCCCTGTGGTGGATGTGTGTGACGCAGCACTGAGTGTGTGAGGGGCCGCGTCCATGTTTACTACGGAACTTACTGGAAAGGCGGCGTCGATGTCTCAGTATCAGAACCTCACTGGATCAGAATTAGCTTCCGTAAACAGTCATTCCTTTTTTTTTTTTCTTTTTTTTTTTTTTTTTAAAGATTATTTTCTATGAGAATTTTTACGGTTTGATTATTTTTAATGTATTTGAATGTAGACGACAGAGACGGAGGGAATAAATTGCTGTACCTACACAGAAACATGCACAGTCTGTCACCCTATTTGCTGCACAGAACCATTAAAATGTCTTCGGCTAATGCACGGCGTGACGTGTCTTTCGTCCTCTCCCTCCGCTCTGTCCCTCTCCCTCCCTTGCTTCCTCCCTCTCTCGTGTAAACACACTCCGCAGAGGAAGGAATAAACAGAGGAACCAGTTGTTTTCAATCGTTAAACCATCCATTCTGAGCTGCTCTTTGGTCCCAGGCTTCGGTCAAAACATTTTCCAAAGTGTGTGTGTTGTATGTGTCTCTCTCCTCTGTCCCTTGTCTTTTCAGTCTTATCTACTTCTCCTATGATGTTCAGATGTTGGGGCCAGTTGTTTAGAATTCCGGAGTGTCGCTCATGTCCGTCACTGCGTAGGAGTCTGGCAGAGCCGCCGTTGCCGCCTTGGCCCGCGCGTGGCAGGAAATACCCACAAGTGCCGGGCTGAGTCATGCCAAAGGCGAGGATGAAGGAGCGACTGCCTCCCTCTTGGCGCCGCTTCCCTTCTCTGAATCACTCCGTCATGGAAGAGGATGTCGTCCATCTGCTTCTTATTGGACGCAGAAAGATAAAAAGTATCAATCTCGTTCGCTGTTTCCGGCTCCACGGCCTTCAGAGGAACCGACCTATATAGAGACGGAGGTAGACGGAGAGGTCTGCGTGCCTCAGGCCGCTCCTCTAGTTAGTCTAGTTAAGACTGTTAAGTCCTTTTAACCTTTAACCTCAACTTCTTGTGATCCACAGGAATATTCTGGAAGGTTCTGATTCCAGACCTGTTCACAAGCCTTTGCTGGTCCTCCCAACTAGAGCCATGTGACGTCTCGGGTCTCTGAGGCCAAGTGTCAGAATGTCAGGGAAGCTGAAAGTCTATGGAAGAGAAATGTCACGGGATATAACACACACACACACACACATCCATTGCGCTGGGCTTTGGATGTGCTGTGTTTATCTGTTGGGGTGCGTGTGTGTTAAGCTTCCGCTCCTTTGAAAACAACTGATCAGAACTCCTGCATCTGTCCCCATTTAACCAAAAGTAAATACCATGTGAAACATTGTTTCTCCCTCTCTCACACTGTTTTTTTTTTTTTTTTTTTTTACACGTTATGTCTTGAAGGTTGAGTCAGCGGTTGAGTGTCAATTACGACATTTAAGATGTGTTTTGGTTTGTTTTTGCACATTACTGCCTCAACCGCATGCTACAGCTGATGTTTTCAAGTGCAAATGATGTCACACACCACTGAGCGTGTGCGCTCGTGTGTGTTTACGTCTGTGCATCTCGCATTTCTCCATCCATTCCTGTTTTTTTGAGGATTCAGTGGAATTAGGTACTAATACGCTCCTCTGCTTTCTATCCCCCTCAGGTGTGTCAGGAGCTTCTCACAGTATGTCAAAGTTTGGAAGGAGGTACCGCAGATGACATGAGGCTCCGGGGTGTGTGTGTGAGTGTGGACGTGTCGGGACAGGATGGTCACAAAGAGGTGTGAGGCTTTGGGAACGGGCACACAACACGGGATCGTTCACAGGAAACGGGGAAGGACAAAGGACGTAGAGGAGAGAGGGAAGAGAGTTGTGAGTGTGTGGAGGGAAGGCTTGAGAGGGACTGAAGTGGAAGGTGGTGGGCGAGCGAGGGAGGAGAGAGAGAGAGAGAGGCAGAGAGCGAGAGACAATGGTATGAATATTGGCAGCAAAGCGATTCGGCAGCAAACAGAAGATGAGGGCGACGGATTAAAGAAGCCGTGGGAGTGTGTCTCAGAGCGGGCGACCTCTGTGTGTGTGTTTCTGTGTTTTTGTGTGTGTCATCCAGCCTGTGAACAGTGTTTTGTGAGTTCTCTGCAGACTTCACACGTCCTCATGTGGCAGCCAATGTGTTTGTGCACATCCTGCCTGATTTACATGATAGCCAGGAGGGTGACGTGAGCAAACAAACACACACACTCAAGTAGACACTCACTCTCTCCCAGATCGACCCAGCACGTATCAGACCACAAAGTGAGCGCCACAATTTTTTTTTCCCCCCTTTTTGGATCATTGCCACAATGCTGAAAGGACGACGAGCCCCATAATGACGCCTCATTGCCATGAGTTTCAAGTCTTCTAGATTCCCAGACTCCTTCAGTCTCTTGTGAGGACATTCTGTAGGCGGGGAGGGGGGCTGCATGGTGTGTGTGTTTATGCCCTTAAACGCACCGGAGGGGGTCCACTGGAAAGAGAGAGGGAGAGGGGGGGCAGGACAAAGAAACGGGGCGGCATAATTGGCTTTGCTGCTGCCAGACGACACAATGGCACAGAGCGGCGATGTAGCCGGAGCCTGTTTCCCCGGGAGCAGTCGGCCAATAGGAGAGCGGCAGGCTGTTTTCCAAAGGCTCCGATTGGCTGACCGGGAGGAGGCCGTCGGTCTCCAGGTAGCTAAGTGAAGCTGGGAGCGTATCTGGACCAGAGGAGGGAGGGAGGAGGGAAGGAAGGGAGGGAGAGAGGAGTAGATGGGGAGGAAGAGATGTGACCTCAGCCAGGGAGAGACGCAAATGATGCATTTACATATGCAGCACGCAGCTGTTATTGTCTACAGCCTGCAAACTTAGTGCCTGCGTGTGTGTTTGTGTCTGCGTGTGTGTGTGCGTCTTTGAGTGTGTGTCTGTGTTAGCATTCCTCTGGTAGCTATAGCATCTGCATTGCCAGGGCAGAGTGAAATGACTGTACTGTAGTACAGTATTTTTTTTTATCTGTGTCTAGGCTACTCTGCCCCGTGTGTGTGTGTGTGTGCGCACGCGCGCTTGTGTCCATCTCGCTGTGTGTGTCTTTAACGCTCGTTTTCTCTTGTTTTTACTGGCCAGCTCTCAACATCTCTGCTTGCTCGTAGCCGCGGGAACCAGATGCTGAGACGTTTTGATTGTCTTCTCATGTGTATTTGCGTGTGTGTGTGTGTGTGTGTAGCCTGGTGTTGTCTCCATCAGCCCCGGCGCCCTGGGCTGTCATACCTTAATGTTCCCCCCTTACCCCCCACCCCCATCAAATTACTCGCTGGCATGTACAAACATTCCACATGCGACTCACAATTAGTGGACGATTAACAGAGGCCGCACGGTGTCAACCGATTGGCTCCACTGCGCCCGACTGACATCTTCATCATCCTCCTCAACAGGCCAGCGGCACCAGGGGGGGGCCTTGACATCCTCTCTGTCACACACACACACGCACACACACGCACGCTGGCCCACTGCCCCCTTCAACACACACTCAAGCGCAGGCAGGCATTTTGATCATCGTCCTCCCCTTGTAGACAAAGAGATGAGGGGTGAGGGGGCACAGAGAGGGAGAGAGAGAGAGAGAGAGAGAGAGAGAGAGAGAGAGTGTGTGTTAGGGGGAGAGAGAGATAGACGGAGAGAGAAAGAGGCTTCTCTGCAGGCTACACACTGATGCAAACAGAATATCAATAAGCACATGGGTTCACACAGACACACACACACACAGGCTCTCTCTTTTTCTCTCTCTTTTCTTTTTAGGTTCACCTCACACATTCACACACTTCTTTCAATGTATATCGGGCTCTCCACGATTCCCTTCACCAATCCCCTCTTCCTTTCCACTCCCTTCTTCCTCTCCACTCCTTTTTTTACTCTGTCCTTGTCTTTTCTTTCTCTCCTTTCTATGCTATTGCTTTGTGTACCTCTCCTTGTGGTGTGTGTACTAGTTTGCAGCACATGCTGTGACTCTGACTCTCTGCCTCCATCGCTTCCTGAGTCTAGTCAGATCCCAGTGTGTGTCGTGCTGGATCACACACTGACTCACAGCAGCTCCAAGTATATGTGTGTGTGTGTGTGTGTGTGTGTGTGTGCCCCATGCTGTGCTGTTACCCTGGTATGTTAGTGCTGCTGAGGTATGTAGATCAGTGCTGTGACGGTGTTGCTTCGCTCACACACACTTTTAGCGTGTTTTCCTTTAACATTGTGCGACTTCATCGAGTCGAACACCTATCGACCTCATTGACCGTGACTTTTCTGCATTTGAGAGCCTCTCACTGTGTGAGGAGCTGCTCTTGAAGGCTCCTGTGGAGCGGTGAAGTTCTCTCTGCCTTGCTCGAGGACCCTCTCACGTTCCTCGCCGAGGGAATCCAACCATCAGCCTTGAGCTACGAACATACACACACATACACACACACGTACAACAGAGCAGACAGATATGGTGCACACAGTGTGCGTGTGTGTGCTTGTGTGTGTGATGAGCGTGGCCTGTCGCTGATGTGACCACGGTATCCATGTGGAAAGACCTGCAGGCTGTTGTGTCTGTGTGGACAAGTCAGCCTCAAATCACAAGGGTTTGCAGCTTTGAGATCAGTCGGTTTGTTTATCACGTGTGTGTGTGTGTGTGCCCTCATGTGTTCGTATGTGTGTGTGTGTGTGGATGCATGCATACTTATGGTATATATTTGTGTGTATGATCTCATACGCGCACGGCTCATATATCAGTTTCTCTTTTATGTTGTGTGTACGAAGGATATATGCGTATGTGATTGTGTGTGTGTGTGTGTGTGAGCGAGTGTGTGTGCGTGTGCCTGCCCCTCCCCTCCCCTCTGACCTCTCTGTCCATACATATCCACAGAGGTAGCAGAGCTGTCAGTCAGCTGACCTACATTAGTTGGGGCAGCAGCACAGATTTCCTCTGGGGGCAACTCGTTCTGGGCGTGGCACCTCCGTGTGTGTGCGGATGTGTGTGTGTACGTGTGTGTGTGTCTGTCTGCCAGTGTGTCTGTGGCTCCCCACAGCATTCTTTCAAGTTATATGAGTGTGTCTGCATATTTCACATGCAGCATCATGACATTTTAGGGCGTGTTCTGTGTGTGTGTGTCTGTCTGTGAGTGTCTGTGTGTGTGTGTGTGTGTGTGTGTGTGCGCGTGTGTCTGCCCTTCATATCGTCTGTGAGCAGGGAGGATGGAAGCACCGCTGATTGATGGCCGTTTGGTGCAGTGTGATAGAGGCTTTTTATTTCTAACGGATTCCAACCTGACAAAACCTGATTCATGGAGGTGTGAGACGGACAGCTACCTACACACACACACACACTTACGCACGCACACACACACACACACGCGCTGCTGAGTGAGCAGTGTGTATATAAACTGCTGAGGGAGAGGAACACGCTCGCTACCCAAAAATACCTCCAGCAGCTACCGTGCACCTATTGGAGGCGATGACATCATTCCTATTGCCAGTTACCATGGTTACCAT
>OMPJ01043244.1:0-13339 GCA_900312935.1 Carapus acus
ATGCTTTCGTCACAGTAGCTGCAGAGTATTTCTTTACTCTCATCCATTTCTCCCCGTCTCTCTCTCTCTCTCTCTCTCTCTCTCTCTCTCTCTCTCTCTCTCTCTGCCTCTCTCTCACTCTCTCTCACACACACACACACACACACACACACACACCCCACACACTACGTAGACAGATGGTCAAACAGGCAGTTTGACCTACATTTGAGGGAATGAGAACATTAGTTTTGCCTTTTTTAGTTACAATTTTATTATTGAGCAAGCTCATAAAGTCAGTACTTTTAAGATATATACAGGAACACATGGGTCGGTAGATTCATGACTCAAAGTCAGCTTGACTAAGGTGCTGGAACCTTGTGTTATTTTCATTACCCTCAATAAAACGGAGATATGGGCGACTGGCATTATAGAGGTTTCTATAGGTTTTCAGGCTGTCTTGCCACGTTAAGTGACATTCATCTAACTTAGTAGAGCGCCAGATCCTCTAGAGCAGGGGTGCCCAACCTTTTTGGGCTCGCGAGCTACTTTCAAAATGGCCAAGTCAAAGAGATCTACCAGCCAGCACCCCCCAGCATAAGTTGAGCCGAATAATGCAGTCAAACAACTTGCACATATCCTCAGATCTACCAGCCAGCACCACCCAGCATAAGTTGAGCCGACTAATGCAGTCAAACAACTTGCACATTTCCTCATGTTGGGGTACTCTGTGAGTAAGCACCAGAACTGTCCATGATCTTTAGACTTCAATATCGGCTTGTAATGTCAAAGTCTCCTCCTCTACTACAGTAGAGTTCAGGTCAAAGACAGTTGCCATTTTTGATGCGAGTGAAACAACCTCAGCATCTTCCTGAAAGAGGTAGCACATGAACGTAGCGATTGGCTCGAGTAAAGCAAAGTCTTGAAATCGTTTGTCGAACTCTGACAGACAATCATCAATCTGTTCTGTGCAGCGTACGCTGTCAAGGTGCACACATGACTTCCCTTGTGTCTCCAACTCCGACACAAGGCTTTCTGAAGTTTGTCAAATCATGACGCTGGAGGTTTGAGGAGAAATGTTGCATTTTTTGTTTGAAAGCGTTAATTGAGCCTATCATATTGATCATAGTTTTGTCTTTTCCTTGCAGCTCTAGGTTCAGTTCATTCAGCATGTTGGTCAGTTCAGTTAAAAATGCCAAGTCCAGCAGCCACTGGTCATCATTTAATTGACTATGGTCTGCATGTTTATCTTCACTGAGAAAAACCCTTGTCTCCGGACAGAGGTCTCAAAATATTTGCAGGAATTTCTCTCGACCGTGCGCACCGATTAGTTAACCGTGTACACGGATTGTAAAAGCCGTGTGCAAGGGTTTCCCGCGGCCCTCTTCTTTTTTTTTCTTTTTTTCCCAGTGATACTTGTCGGGCTCCATACATCTGACATCAGCGTGCAACAGTAACTCAGAGAGTAGTCACAATCGCGTTATCCAGATGCGCACCGAAAAGCCATCTTTGAAGAGATATGGCGTGAATTGAACAGACGATCTTCTTCGCAAAATCCATTATATTCTTCATGTTGAGCATTTTCGCGCATAGTGCTTGTTGGCGTATTATGCAGTGGTAATTAAGGAAGTCCGGAAAAGCGCTGTCCTCCCTGCACTTGGCAATAAATCCATTCAAGCGGCCAACCATCGCGGGTGCTCCATCCGTGGTGATGGATACCAATTTGAATGCTGGGAGCTGAGTTTCTCTTTTTAAAAAAACTCAGCTTCCTTTTGAGAGCTGAGTGTCAATTTAGAATCTAAATTGAACGATAAGTCGCTGGCAAGCAAGGAAGGCGCCGTTGTGTGCGCCTGTGCATACCTGTCGTGCGCGTGTGTGTGTGTGTACATCTGCATGACGCGGACTACCCACACTACCTCCGCGGTCGACTGGTAGACCGCGGTCGACGTGTTGGGCACCCCTGGTCTAGGGTAACTTTAGATGTGACGGGCACTTTAGATAGCCAAAGTCCCGGGCCTGACAGCAGGCCTGTGGCCTCGTTGGCAGATGTGGCGGAGTTCTTTCCTGTTCGCCGGTGCAGGAAGGCTCGCGGGACTAAGCCGCCGATTGTGCGGCCCGGTTTGCAGTCGCCTCTCCCGACTCTCGGTTCTCGCTCCTCACCAGCCCCCTTGATAGCCCGAAAGTCCAGCCTGCCGCTACTGCTCCTGTCAACGGGGTGAAACAACGCATGCTAGTAATAGGGGACTCCATCACCCGCAATGTGAGACTAGCGTCGCCAGCCGTGGTTCATTGTTTACCCGGGGCCAGAGTCTCCGATATAGAGGACAATCCTAGGGTGCTGACATCACGGAGGAATAATCAGGGAACCCAGGCAAACCCCCTCACTACTTATAGCAACATTGTTATTCATGTTGGCATCAATAATGTCCGACGAAAGCAGTCAGAGGTCACCAAAGCTAGTTTTGACAGGACTTTAGACCTGGCCAGGAAGATGTGTCGGCATTGATTAGTTGTCTCCGGTCCCTTACCCGTGAGGGGTAATGACGAGACTTACAGTGGGCTCACCTCAATGAACCGCTGGCTGGCGCGTCATTGCTGTGAACAGGGCTTTAGTATTGTGGATAACTGGCCTTCTTTCTGGGGCCGCCCTCATCTGCTGAAGGCAGACGGCCCTCACCCTACTGGGGTTGGCGCCGCCCTTTTATCTAGAAATATGACAGGTGTCTTTACTTACTTTGACATTAGGGACTTATCATTCGGCAGGTCGCAGGTGATAAGAGAGCCTGCTAGGTCACGAACTAGTGCGGATGTGGACTCAGCTAGTGTAGCTGGCTTATTTTATAAACGCAGAGTTTTGATATATTTATTAAGATGGACTCTAACTCTGTGTTTATAACTGTAAATATATCTAGCCAGGAAACTCCGCACAGCGTAGATCATCAGATTGATGGTTTGGTCTGCAACATTGAGACTGTCTCCGTACCCTGCCCTATTGCTCAAAAACACTCTATCTCCAAACTCTTGGATACAGTAATCTAATAACTATCCCTATCACTGATAGTGGTATATTGTACATCAAAGCACCTTACGGTCGAGTGAATTTGAAATAAAAAGTGTGATTATGCACCGCCAAAAGCGCAGGCCTTCAACATTGCCAGCTAATAGCATAAGGTGTCTGATTCCAATTAATACCCCCTCATACGATAGATCTCTAGCTCTGCCCACCATTGATAATTGCTTGAAGTCTCTCAAATTTGGGCTCATAAATATCAGATCATTGTCCACCAAAGTTTTACTAATGAATGATTCTCGAACATAGTTTCGACATGATTGGGTTATGTGAAACATGGCATAGACCAAATGTCGTTCTTCCCCTAAATGAGGCTTCCCCACCTGGCTATACTTATGCCCATGTAGCTCGGGATAGTAAACAAGGTGGTGGTGTTGCCTTGATATATGTCTATTTTTGATTTAACCTCTAAACCCGACATTAAACACAGCTCATTTGAGGCTCTTATTCTAAATCCAGCCCCCCCAGCCACAAATAGTCTTTGTTCATTCCTCATTGTGATAGTCTATCGGCCACCTGGCCCTTATTCACAATTTTTGGAGGAATTTGGAGAATTTATTTCAGATCTTGTCACCCTTTCCGATGAGATTCCAATTCTAGGTGACTTCAACATTCACTTGAACAAAGCTGGTGATTCTCTTAGTAAGGCCTTCCAGGCACGTGGCTGACACTTTTGGGTTTGTCCAGTTTGTTCATGAGCCAACACACTGCAATGGTAACACCTTTGACTTAGTCTTATCTGAAGGGATTGCTCTTTCTGATCTGACTGTCTTGCCAACCTCATCTGCTGTGTCAGATCATTTTCTCATTAAATTTGAAATATCATTAGCATATCCTGGTAATGCCAGCACAGATGTTTTTACCACATGACATATTGGTCCGTCCACTGAAGCTGCATTTGGCCAACAGCTGCTTGAAGTCCTAGCTCCCCTTACTGTAGGGACAGGCTCTGTTGAAATTCTTGTTAGTAACTTAAATGAAGCCCTCTCGAGTCTCCTAGACTTAGTCGCACCCCTGACTTCTAAGACTAAGCGACAGAAGAGGTCTACACCTTGGTTTAATGAAGAAACGTGTGCTCTTAAGCAGGCCTGCAGGAGATTGGAAAGTAAATGGCGGAAATCAAAACTGGAAGTTTTCTATCTATCCTGGCATGATTGTTAATTGAAATACAAGCGTGTCTTAAATGCTGCAAGATCAGCGTACTTCTCTCGCTTAATCAATGTTACTAAAAATAATCCTAGATTTCTTTTCAACACTGCAGCTAAACTTGCAAAAAAGCAGCCATCCATAAGCTGCTCACCTTTTAAAGCTCAAGAGTTTCTAGACTTCTTCTGTAATAAAATTGATGAGATTAGAAATAAAATTTGCTAATCAGCACCAGTTCCTCCTGCAGATCCTGTCCTGCGTTTTTCCGATTTATATAAAGAGCTATGTACAGTCCCAGTCATTACAGTATTTAAGTCTATCTCCCTAGATACTCTGACTAAGCTGGTGTCAGGGTCTAAATCAACTACTTGTCTCCTTGACCCTTTACCAGCAAAACCTTTTAAAGACGTCTTGCCTTTCCTGGGATCTACTATGTTGGACATTGTTAATATGTCACTTAGTGCTGGCATTTTACCTAGAAGTTTTAAGACGGCTGTAGTTAAACCCCTTCTCAAAAAAACACATTTTGACCCAGAGTCTCTTAACAACTACCGACCAGTTTCTAATCTCCCAATTTTTTCTAAAGTACAAGAGAGAGTTGTGTTCCTGCAACTCTCGACTCACATAGAGGAGAATCATTTTTACAAACCTCTTCAATCGGCTTTTAGGGCCTGTCACTCCACTGAAACCGCTCTAACCAAAGAGGTAAATGATCTACTACTTGCTATGGACTCAGACTCAACCTCTGTGCTTTTTTTAATGGATCTCAGTGCAGCCTTCGACACCACTGATCACTGTATTCTATTAGACAGACTTAATCATGATTTTGGTATCTCCGGCCTAGCTCTCTCCTGGCTGAAGTCCTATCTGTCTGATCGTACCCAATGTGTTTTTTTTAAATAATACTATCTCCTGTTATGATTTGGCGCCATACAAATTAGATTGAATTGAATTGAATTCAATCTAAATTCTCTGAGGTTGAATATGGAGTACCTCAGGGGTCGGTTCTCGGCCCTCTGCTTTTCTCTTTTTACATTTCACCTCTTGGCCAAATTATACGCAGTCATGGAAAAAAATTTCATTGCTATTCGGATGGTACCCAGCTGTATGTGCCTGTAAGGGCCAATGATCACTCCCAAATTACTAAATTAGAGATCTGCTTGGCCTCTGTGAAAAATTGGAGGGCACAAAATTTCTTGCTCTTAAACTCTGATAAAACTGAGATGCTGGTTGTTGGTCCTGGTAGACACAGACACCAGTCTGATCAAATAACAATAACTCTTGGCAATTGTGTGATCTCGTTAAGTGTGGCTACCAAAAATCTTAGTGTTATGTTTGATCCCACCCTTTCTTTTGATAAACACATTAAGGAAACCACAAAGGCTGCCTTCTTTCATTTACGTAATATAGCCAAAATTCGGTCGTGTCTATCCATGGTTGATGGAGAGACTCTAATTCATGCATTTGTTTCATCCAGACAGGATTACTGTAATGTCCTGCTCTCAGGTCTGCCTCACGCTAGTACTAAAAGTCTTCAGATGGTTCAGAACACGGCAGCTAGAATCTTAACTAAAACAAGAAAATTCGAACATATTACACCAATTCTGGCCTCCCTTCATTGGCTTCCTATCCATGTTAGATCAGACTTTAAGGTGCTTCTGCTGACCTATAAAATTCTAATTGGACGTGCTTCAGTATACCTCTCTGACCTCATTACACCCTATATTCCGGCTCGAGCTTTCTGGTCTCAAAATGCAGGGCTACTGCATGTACCCAAAGTCAATAAGAAGTCTGCAGGTGGCAGGGCCTTTTCCTATTGGGCCCCGTACTTATGGAATAACCTTCCTGCTGACATCAGATCCTTTGAGTCTGTTGAAACCTTTAAATCAAAACTAAAAACTCATCTTTTCAGCTTAACTTACAATTACTGTAGTTTCCTGAATTTGACTCTTTATGTACCATTTACTGGTGGGTCGGTTTCTGTCTCAGTGGGCTTACCAATACTATCCTGCCGACGAGATTTTATTCAGATTATTATTTACTGTTGTTGTTCATCACAGTTGCTCAACCCTTGCTTCTCTCCAACCCTCTGTTTTTTTTTGTTCCACAAGCTCATGAGCACCCGAGCTGTGTGCCCCTCTTTCCTCTTCACTGTCTCTCTCCCTGTTCTGCTCCCTGTCTTTCTTGTCCTAGGCATCCCCCGCTGCATCATCACCCATCTTTGACACACTCCGCTCCCCCATCTATCATTGCCAATTCCGAAGTCTGTAGTCAATGCGATGGTGGTCATGGCTCTGGTCCGGCTTTCTGCCGGTGGCATTCAGGAAGCTGCTTGGCGTCCTCTTCGCTACATTATAAAACTACATTATCTTTCAAATTTGTTATGACTGTTGTATATTGTCTGTGTCTCTATACACAACATCTATTGCATATCTGTCCGTCCTGGGAGAGGGATCCCTCCTCTGCTGCTCTCCCTGACGTTTCTTCCTTTTTCTCCCTGTTAAAGGGGTTTTGGGTGAGTTTTTCCTTATACGATGCAAGGGTCTAAGGATAGAGGATGTTGTATTGCTGTACAGACTGTAAAACCCTCTGAGGCAAATTGTAATTTGTGAGATTGGGCTATACAAATAAAAGTGACTTGACTTGACCTGACTTGAATGCTGATCCCTCCATTTTACACATAAATGCTCCCCACTTTCATTCAACTCGGCTGCTTTACCCATCAGACTTCTTTACATTGGTAAAATGTACCACACATAAAAAGAAAAACATTTCTTTGACTGTTTGGAGGGAGAAGATGAACAAACAGACAGCGCCAAATGAGATTATAAAATGACCTGTAAATTGCATACCTGGGTTTTTACAACAGAATTATGGTCGATTGGGCTATACAAATAAAAGTGACTTGACTTGACTCGTAAAACGGACCAGGCCATTGTCGATCTTGGCGATCGTTTAGCCGTTGAGTGAAGGAAGTTGGATAATATCTGGGGACACACAAGCAAACTTTTGAAGTCAAGTCGCTCCCAAAGAATGGACGGTTCTCCTCATTTACCATGAAATTCCGTTGCCACTCACGTCAAAATCTTTTAACAGCTCCAGTATCAATTTCACTGTAGCACCTAAAAGTCTGTATTTCTGATCTATGATTTCCCTGTCTCGAAATTGTTTCACTCACTCCGGGCTCCTTATCTTATCTCGACCCAAGGTTGTACTCCCAGCAAGGCATCTCGAGGTCTCTTTCTCCTCATTTTGTGACTGCGCACGCGCTCCTCTTCAACCTGTTCCCTCCCCGGCTCCCCAAGGCCCCCCTCTGATTTTGGGTCGGGTTTCAGGTTGCGCTGCGCCTATGTTTTGGCTGCTGGCCATTATCTGAAATAGGACTGATAACTATATCCACTGAAAAGTGTCCTTGCGAGGCCCTCGCATACCCGTGTCTCTCCCATGTTTGTGATGTAACGCTCTTGCTGCAGTATTCTTATCCTGTAACCCTGAATTTCTGTTCTCTGATTGTAAAGCGCTTTGTGCCCCAGCTGTGAAAGGCGCTATATAAATTAAAATTACTTACTTACTTACTTACTTACTTACTTACTTACTTACTTACTTACTTACTTACTTACTTACATACATACTTACTTACTTCCTAGGGTGTCTTCATGACCTCCTTGGTGTTATTGTGATGCAAAGATCCGGCTCTCATCTACTGATGACCTTCCTGAGGACTATGACAAAGAGGAAGGGGGCAAGGGTGTCTCCTTGCATTACCCAAGCCAGAATGTCAAACTCCTCACTGTCACCATCTGGTGTCACCAAGTTGGCCCTTGTGCCTGCATACATGGTCTCTATTGCCAGGAGCCAGTTGGGAGGAACGCCGTAGGCCTTCAAGATCAGGGAAACAGCGACTGTGCGTAAGCTTGACAATGAATCATTGGTGAGACGTTTGAGGCAGCAGCGAGACGTTCGAGGCGGCAGCGGGCAGAATTAAGTTGGTGTGAAAAGATGACAAAGGTTTTCAGAGGACATAAATGCAGGTGGCCTTTGTGTTGGTGTTGTGTCTTATCCCTTATATCTTTGGCGAATCAACTATCCAGGCATTTCTGCCTGCGATGTCCATCTTTTTCTCCGACCTGATAGCTCTATGTTCAACATCCTATGTCAAATAGACCCTTTCAAAAAAATAGAATATAATGAAACAATTCATTTATTTCAATAATTCCATTTGAAGAGTTAAACTTTCATAAATTATAGATTCAGGGCCAACAATGCAAAGGATTGTAAGTATTAATGTGTTTATTTTGACATAATTTGGGCGGCCAGCTCATTAATTCCATGAAAACAGTAATTCAAAAAATTAGGATACTGTGAAGAAATCAACCCAAATGTAGCAGGGCAAGAGTGTTTTAAATTGAGTGTCACACACTAATCATCGACTAAACTCAAAGCACCTGCACAGGTTTCCCCCATTCATTCATTCATTTTCATACCTGCTTCTCACCCATTGGTCACGGGTGTCTGCTGGAGCCTATCCCAGCACTCTTTGGGCAGAAGGCAGGGAATACAGCCTGGACAGGTCTTCAGCCTATTGCATGTTTCCCCAGGTATCCAGGTGTCATTAAATTGCATTAGTTTGGTTCAGCATATTGCTGAAAATGTGGATTTGCTCTGCAAACACTTGACCGATCCTGTGAAAAAAACACTGCGCAAGACCTGCTGATCATTCCAGGTGGGATGATGAGCAAGCTCGAGGTGTTGGATGTGGTCGTCAATTAGCTATGCAAGGATAATTACCGTGAAAAATAATGTAAAAAAAGGCCCCTTGCTGGTCATGTGATCATGCCCTAAGTCCTACTGGAAAAATCAAGCAGTCAACAACATGTTTGCTCTGTGAATGGGAGAGCAGACAGGGGAGACTGGACAGGGGGAGGCATTGAGTGTGGGTATGAGGGACTCAGAGGAGGATAGAGAGAGTGAACCCAGAGAGCCAGGGAACGCTGCTGGTGAGGAATAGATAGTCTTAGATGACAGGGAGACAAAGTTTGTTGTTTTGCAGATGTTTTGTTTAGTGGTCCACCGCAGAGGCACGCCTCATTTGCACGTGTGACTGTCAATTTTTTTTTTCATCAGGATTTTCAAATAAAATGTTCTGCATGAGGAGACAAGATTTTGTCATCAAAATTTTTTTTTCCAAAAATCTGTCTTGGAAAAAGAGGGTTGTCTTATATTGAACATTGTTATATATTTGATCAATACTGTCAATACTGTAACTGAAATGGATTTATGAAGCTCCTTGAAATAGTTGATATGACACTGGGTTGTTAATGTGATTCAATGGACGTTGATAACTGACCTTTGTCAGCAGTGGTGGGCACAGGTGCTGTGTCCTTCAATTTCTTTGCACCAGTGCTTGAGGAGAGATTTCAACCCCTGCAAAGATTCCAAAGGGGAGAGGAGGCATAGCCTGAGGAAGACACAGAGGGGTGGATAACCACCATCATTTCTGTCCAGGCCTGTTTCATTAGTTTGCTTATTTGATTGATTCTGTTGAACCACAATTCAAAGGCAATGTCTGATTTTCAAAGATTAATTTTCAGTAAAATTCTATTCATTATTACTTTTGCCAGTTTCAAGTTATTTCAGTGTCAATTGTGAGGTTTTTTTTTTTTGGGGGGGGGGTACCAACAATTTTGTCCACGTGTGTATGGTAATAACCTGACAAATCTAACACTACTACTAATGATAACAGTAATGACAGAGGGATTAGCTTCTCCGCAGCAAGAGAAGTATTTCCACCGAGTTTCTCCACTCCCACAGCATACCGGCAAACATAGCAAGGAGTCCCAGTTCTCTATGGATAATCATTTCAACAGACAGACAACTGAGATGGCAAATGGAGAGGAAGGAAGAGCGAGGCTGCAGGGCCAGCACATTAGCAAGGCTATAGAGGCATGAGGCTTCGCTAGCACTAGCAAGGCTATGGAGGTAGCCCTCTAGACCAGTGATCCCCAACCTTCATCGCACCACAGACCGGTTTCATATCAGATGATATTCTAATGGACTAGTGAAGTGTTTTGGATAGTTAGTGGAAGTCACGTAGACCGTTGCTGTTGCTGTGGTTAGGGTTAGGGTTAACCCTTAACCTAACCCTGCTGTGGCCTGGGTAAAGCCGTGTGTGATTCTCCCGCTGGAAAGTGACGCAGCAATGCAGAATTAGCTATCCAAGTGTATGTTCTCAAGGAAAAGAGTCCTTGTTCTTGCCGGTACAGTTGTGGATAGTTCGGAGAGAAAAAAAGAGCTGGCTCGGAGGCTTAGAAAACCTCCGTCGCTGTTTCAATGTGTGTGTGTGTGTATGTATTCACCCTGGCGGCTTGTTACTGCTGAATGCGCTTGGCAAGCTAGAGGATAGCGCACTCAGCAGTTCCGAACCAAGGTTTGGGACCAAAGGCAGATATGAAGTAACATGTGACAGAGGCAAGCACCTTAGCATGCGTCAATGGAGAGTCATGGACAAATGGGACCTCCCAAAATAACCTTCCAAAAAATCGCTCAGAATCAGATAGTAAAAAAAACGGAAGGAGTTTGAAGACCTTGTGACAGCTTGGAAAGACAGCAGACAGGAGGGAAAGACCCCATCAGGCCCGCCACAGGCTAGCTCACTGTGATGGGAGGGGTGCGGCAGTGTAGTGCACGTATCCCACCCAACACTACGAAAAGTCGAAAGAAGAAAATACCCCCAGAATCAGCGAGAGCGGGGGCGGGAGGATGATTCAATGGCAGACAACACGGTAACTGACCCAGGAACGAATTTGACAACGAGTACTTTACCTGAGAATACAACACCTGCTCCAGGAAAAACGCTCCAGAGGTGCGTGTGTGGATGGGTGAAGGTTACATCTGCTGCAGGCCTGAAGATACATCAAGGCAAGAAAAGGTGCTTGAAGGAAGTGGAACAGGGATCTTGCATCGACCACTACTTCCTAAGAAGCAAGTCGAGTAAGGCAAGCGAAGTTCAGTGGCAGGACGACAACCACAGTCCGCAGAACATCGATCCCCCTGTCAGATAAAAAGAGGAGTACACCATCCATCCCTACTCAGTCCAGAAGACACCAGGAAATAGAATGACTGGTCAAGGAAAGAAGGCAGCTGAAGAAACAGTGGAGGAAAGCAAGAGAGGAGGAGAAGGAGGGCATAAACGTGCTGCAGGCAGAGATCAAGATCCGGTTGTCTGCACTGAGGAGAGCGGAAAACCTGAGAAAGAGGCGCAGAAAGAAGGAACGGGCAAGATCGAACTTCTTCAAAGACCCTTTCAAGTTTGTGAAGGGGCTGTTCACGAAGGAGAAAAGTGGCAATCTTCAAACAACAAAGGAAGGCCTTGAAGTCTATCTGTCACAAACCCACTCTGACTGCCGCTGCCATGAACAGGTCATGCTTCCACATGACATGCCACCATTGCCTCCTCCAAAACATCAGCTAGACGTCAGCCCTCCCAAGTGGAGTGAAGTCGAAAGAATTGTACGTTGGGCAAGAGCAGCATCCTCCCCTGGTCTCAACGGAGTGCCGTACAAACTCTGCAAGTATGCACCAGATGTCCTACGCTTCCTATGGCGACTCATGAGGGTGATGTGGCTGAAACAGACAATACCAAATACCAAATCAGTCTCCTGAACGTAGAGGGTAAAATCTTCTTCAGTGTAGTGGCTCGCAGGTTGACCACCTACCTGGAAATGAACCACTACATTGACACATCGGTGCAGAAAGCAGGGATGCCAGGCTTTCCAGGCTGTGTGGAGCACTTGAGCATGATATGGCACCAAGTCCAGGCCGCAAAGAGGGATGGGAGAGACCTCCATGTTGTTTTCCTGGATCTGGCCAACGCCTTTTGCTCAGTCCCACACAATGTCCTTTGGACTGCGTTCAGCTACTTCAAAGTACCTGATGCCATCACTGCCCTTGTCAGAGCCTACTTCTCAGATGTGCAGATATGCCTGTCAACAGCAGAGTACACCACATCTTGGCAACAACTAGAGGTATCATGGCAGGATGCACCATTTCCCCGTTAGCCTTCACCATGGCCATGGAGGTGATCATCAGTGCATCACGTTGGGTAGTGGGAGGAGAGCAGCTAAATCCAGGCCTGCGGCTCCCTCCCATTAGGGCATACATGGATGATTTGACCACTCTCACTTCAACCATCCCATGCACAAGACGACTGCTGAGGAAGTTGCAGGAGAACATTCAGTGGGCGCGGATGAAATTTAAGCCGAACAAGTCCAGGAGCCTGTCGATTGTCAAAGGGAAGCTTTCAGACTAGCGCTTTTACATCGGTGAGGAGCCCGCACCAACTGTGGCAGAGAAGCCTATCAAGAGCCTCGGGCGCTGGTACGACGCCACCCTCAAAGACACGGTTCAGGTAGAACAGCTCAGACAGGATGCCACCATCGGTCTTCAGAACATTGATAACACCATGCTCCCTGGAAGATTGAAGCTTTGGTGCCTTCAGTTTGCTCTCATACCTCGGCTGCTGTGGCCTCTGACCATCTACAAGGTCCCGATGTCAAAGGTCGACAAGATTGAGAGGTTGGTCAGCTCCTTTGCCAGGAAGTGGCTAGGTCTTCCCAAATGCATTACCAACATAGCGATGGACATAGTACTGTACTGGAAAGGGATCCTGGAGCTTCCTCTGTCCAGCCTCACAGAGGAGTACAAGAGCTGCAAAGTCAGGCTGGAGATGATGCTGACAGAGTCCCGAGACCCCTGTGTAGCAAAAAACGCTCCTACCCTTGCAACCGGGAGGAGGTGGACTCCAGCTGCAGCTACACACCAGGCCAAGTCTGCTCTTAAACACAGAGACATTGTTGGTCATGTGCAAAGGGGAAGAGGAGGCCTCGGTCTTGGGGAGAACAAACTCTCCTGGTGCAAAGCATCTCCATCTGAGCGACGCGGGCTTGTTGTCGAGGAGGTACGCAGAGAAGAGCAGGCTGCAAGGTGTGCAAAGGCTGTCTCACAAGGAAAGCAAGGACGATGGATGTGCTGGGAAGATGTTGAGAAGCGAAAGCTGTCTTGGAAGGAGATATGGCATATGGAAGCTTTCCCAACCAGCTTCCTCCTGCGAGCCACCTACGATGTCCTACCATCACCAGAGAACCTCAG
>OMPJ01043245.1:0-17194 GCA_900312935.1 Carapus acus
ATGATAATAATCTGACGGGCAGATGATGTGTTTTGGTGAAATTCTGGTGGTAGATTCTGCACCCTGTGTGTCCTGCTCTCTCTCCAGCATTTTTAAAATGTAGCACATCTTTGCCATGCTGTTGCCATGCTCGCAACCTTGGAGTCCAGTTTTCCTGGTCCTGATAATGAGCAACAATAATAGCATCAAGTCAAACAACAGTTAGTACTTTGATTCCTATTTCTATTGCTTTGATATAGCTAAATCAATATTAATGTGTTTTTTAGTTTCAGAGATCCTTAGCAAATATTACTTTGCATTAGTAGTTTTACCGACACACCAAGCAATGTCAATTAGTGGTGATTAGATCCTTCACTATACTCATATGATTGCTGCAGGAGTTACTTACTGAATGATGGATGCACGTCGAATCCGGTAGAAATGTTGCACCATCTCCATCCTCCTCTTGCTGGACTTTTTTTTTTTCTGTATTCCTGCTACCGTCTTGTTTGTCTCTTCCTCGCCCCTCCAAGGTCAAAGCATCTTTAACCCACGGACTCTCTAAAATCAAATCAAAGGGTCGGCCAGCGAGATAGAATCCAGCAGTTCAATGCAATATCTCTGTGTTTGTCTCCCGGCTGTCTGTCCTCCATCATGAAACACACTCTTGTGTGTGTGTGGGAGCGTGTGTGTGTGTGTGTGTGTGTGTGATGTAAGATTTCCCCTCTGTTTACTTATTGCACACGTCACCGACTTCAAACACCTTCAGGCTGGAGAGATACAGTCCAGATTGATACACATCTGTGTATTTTGCAATCACCTGTTTCTATTCCATCTCTCTCTCTCGCCCTGTTTCCCCTTCATCAACCCCCACGCCTCCACTGACCCCCCCCCTCAGTGTAACACACAAGAATTACACTAATAGCTTGTCTGGTAGACAGTATGAATGGAGTGATGGAGGGGGAGAGGGAAGGAGTGAAAGACACCCACTGACCACACACACACACGCACACACGCCCGCTCCGCTTTTGTGGGGCACAAAAGAGAAATTACGCCTCAACTGCTGGTGTTCAACACAATTTACACAATCTCTGTGCCTCTTAATGCGGGGCTGAATATTTTGACCTGCTTTAAATCAAAGCCCTGTTTATTCCATCATTCACTCAACGTGAGATCTCCCCCGAGTGGCGTGTGTGTGCTAGGAAACTGGCTGTTGGTGTAAAATGGATTGGATTGTGCCCATGGGTGCTATGAATCAAAGTGAGTTTGTATGGGAAATCTGGTTTGGTTTTGTAAGCCTGAGAGGGAGGACTAATTTCCCATTCTGGACACAGTTCATTAGTATTTATTGGTATTAGTGTAGAATTTCTCTTTAATTACTTTCATTCCCGATAGGTCTACATTTTTACAGATAGTGTGCTTCTCCCAGACAGTGTGATAGAACAGCAAAATTGGGAGTGATTATCTCTGTTGCATCAGTATAAAACGTGCATGGAGAAATGGATAGAGAAGGAATGAGGAATGCAAATTATAAGCGGGAGGAGAAAGAGGTGTGGCTGTTTCTGAGATATCACGGTGATTGTTGAAGCATCCAAATGCTGCTGGGACCGTGACTCAGTCTGCGTCTCTGTCTTCATCTCATCCATTCCAATCAACACGTATTAAAAACGTGGAAGAGCTCATATTGCCACCTAGTGGTGAGATGTTGAAGTTCATCCCTCCGGGCTGATGAACTCCCCAACACATTCAGTCACGAGTATGTTTGGATTGCGAGTCCAGACCTGTTGGACTGAGTGACTCGTGCCTGTTTTGATCTTGTTTATCTGACACTGATGTGTGCTTATGTCGACTTTTAGATTTTGTTTGACCAGGCTCAGCGCTCAATCAAGCAGCAGCTGCACACCTTCATCAAAGAGTGAGTAACTGATCTTTATGAATATACGCATTTATTGGCTTGATACGCACCACGAGCATGTGAAGTGCCGCTGTATCAAGTCCTGCTTTAACTTCTTTGGAAATATTTATAATGGGGGGTTTTGATTTAGTTTTAATTACAGTTGCTGTGTGACGAATCTCATAGAAGCAAAAATTTATATATATATATTTATATACATAAATAAATTTATTATTTCATTTATGTGTGTGTGTGTGTGTGTATAATGTATTATTTTATTATATATAAATATGAATATTAATGGTTTTGAATACACTGTCTCCATCAGTATATATGATTATGTGCAATTTAATGTATATGATATATATTCTTATAACTATATATATGACTATATATATATGTGTGTGTGTGTGTTTGTATGTTTGTATACATATCTGTATATGCCCACACACACACACGTATGTGCGTATGTGTGTGTGAATACAGTATAAATAGAGTATAAATTCCTGTTGTATTTCATTACTTCTGTTTGTCTTCTGATCCGCTTTTGTTTCTGTCCTGCCTCAATCAGGGACGTGCGAAAGTTCAAGGAGACCAAGAAGCAGTTTGACCGTGTGCGAGAGGACATGGAGCTGGCCCAAGTGAAGAACGCACAGGCTCCGAGGAACAAGGTCCACGAGGCCGAGGAGGCCACGCAGGCCCTCATCCTCAGCCGCAAGGCCTTCAGACACCTGGCGCTGGACTATGTGTTGCAGGTAGAGAGAGCAACACACATACTCACACAGAACAGACTGCACTAACAGTGTTGTCCACTAGATGGCTCTCACGGTCAACAGCTGCTGAGCTGTTATCTGTGAGAGTCTTCTAGCCAAACTTTTGACCTGTAGTGTATATTTGATAATAAAAATAATGATATATATAAATAAATCATATTCCCTTACCAGATCAATGTGTTGCAAGCAAAGAAGAAGTTTGAAATCCTTGATGCGGTGAGTTACTGATGTTCACAACTTTCATGCTTGCATGTGAGAAACGTGGATTTGTCTTCAGGTATCAGAGATCTGGATGAACACCAACCTCAAAAGCGGTAACGTGCGCGTCTTTCTTTCTCTCTGCCAGATGTTGTCCTTCATGCGAGCCCAGTACACACTCTTTCAGCAAGGCTTCAACATCCTGGATGAGATTGATCCTTATATGAAGAAACTTGCTGCTCAGGTGAGGTGTTAAGACTGTGTGTGTATGTATATACTGTATGTCTGTGTGCCTGCTGGCCACCTCGCTGATCCGAGTTGCGTTCCACACAGCTGGATCAGCTGGTCATCGACTCGGCCGTGGAGAAGAGGGAGATGGAGCACAAACATGCCCTCATCCAGCAGAGGGTGAGAAAAACAAACCTTTCCTCTCTGCCTCTCCTCTCAAGCCACGCCAGCACTGCAGCCCTGTCTTATCTCCCGTCCTTTCACCTACATGTGGACGCGATGACGTTGGATGACTTCCGCGAACTTTGGAACGTAATGACAAATAACGCCATTGCCCTGTTTCAGCATTGCACCAAAACGTAACATTAAAAACCTCGCGTGACTTTATCCATTCATCCTGGACAATTTGCTCCCTTGAGGCTGCTATTTTTCACAGCACAAACATGGCCAGTGTGAGACCCAAATCGAAACAAGCCCAGACTTGAAAACGTAACAGGCAGGTGTCACGAATGTGTGTCTTCTGCTTGAATGATCAGCAAAGACATTTTCGCTGTCACGTCAGTGTTTTTTTGTTTTTTTTTTCCCTGTCTGTACCAATGTGCAGTGCAAGCACTCATCTCAACCTCTTGTCGCTCCTCTTCCCTTATTCATGCTGGGCAACGTGAAACCTGGACAGAAACTAGAGAGTTTAATCTCCTGTCATTAATCTAAAGTGGTAGTGAACCTCTGATTTTTATCAAAAACTCCTTGTTGGAGAGTGACTCTCTCTGCCAGACGCCTGTGTAAGACACAATTCGTCTTGCAATTTGATCCGTCGTTTACTTTATCCTTCAAATTCAGCGGGGCACAAACAGGAGGGTGACAATTTTGTGCACATATAGGAATCAGGAATCGGGAATCTTTTATTGTCATTACAGCAATTGAATTGTGTAACGAAATTAAGGTGCTGTATTCCGGTGTAAATATTTGAAATAGAGAAAGAAGAAGTGGAAAGAAGAAAGAGAGTTCCTATATACACAAAATATAAACACACAATATGTACATTATAAATATCGGTATGATATTATCTGAAGGTATAATATAATAATAATAATAATAATAATAATAATAATAATTATAATATATATAATATTATATTTATAATATTATAGGAAGTCCAATGTAGAGGTGAAGGCAGGGAATCTGCTCCTTGGGGGGAAAAAAAATTGGTAGCTGTGCCATTAGGGTCAGCCAAGTGAGTATTTATCGCCCCGCCATGACAGCCAACACACACTCGCAGCATCCATCTGCTACCTGAAGAGATGCCAACATCACAACTGTCCCTCTGCCCAACTTTGCTTGTCTGCCCGATCAGTTTGGTTGCCAGGCCATGGCTTCCATCCAACGTCCCAAAATGTCTCTGTTTCTCACATTAGCGCCCCCTCAGCATGCCTCAGAAGAGCTATCGGTTGTACCACTAATGACCCAGTTATCAATAATACAGTTTAAGTGAAATAAATGTTCAAATGGCACATAGATACAAAGCAATAAATAGTTTTGAGAGGAGAAAAATAATGTTCATAAAACACATCAAGGACTCTGAATGTATTTTAGTCTCTGTTATTGACTTTATCACATCTCTTTCTCTCTCCCTTGCCATTCCTCATCGATGAAGACCTTAATGCAGGTGAGTTTCTTCATCTACCCCTGTAAAATCAAACTGTAATGCATTTAAAATGTGTTGTCACCTGTTAACGGGATCAACTTTGTGTTGACATTTCCTTGCCTAGTGCACCTTCATCGTGTTTACCGCCCCTGTTCACACGCAAACACACACACACACACATGCACACACATAATGGTATGTCATAAAACGCTGGCCAGCAGATGTCCGAACAACAGTGTGTTGCGAGTGTGTGTGTGTGTGTGTGCAGTCACTAACAATGCAGAACAGATTGAGTGATTGATTGTGGTGAACAGATTTACGGTCATCATGGCCTGCCCTCTGCTGAAAGAGTCAATAGGTTTAGAGGTCTAGTGCAGAGGGAGTGTACTTGCGTCTCGGTGTGTCTGTGTAAGTCCCTTTATCCTTTACGACGTGTGGATTTCCTTTACGTCGCACACATGCGGACGCACGCGTCTGTCATAAATGGACGTACACACTCTTGATTTTGCATGCTTTTTCTCCACCTTTCTCTCTCTCTCCTGTGTAATCACAAAAATGTCTGGCTCGTAAGTGTCTGAGTGTATTTGAGTGACGGAGTACTGTAAGTGCATGTGTGTTCTTGTGTGTGTGTGTGTGTGTGTGTGTGTGTGTGTGTGTGTGTGTGTGTGTGTGTGTAGCAGTGGGATTAAAAACCAGATGTACAGTAACTGCGCAAGCATGCGGGTAAAAATAGCTCCGACAAATTTTGTCCTACCTGGCGGCAATACTTTATTGGATTGTGTCAATCACTGCCGACGCATTTATATCAGGAATCAGGATGAAAACAGAATGTTCTCTCATCTGGACTGTTATTGAATATTTCATTTTCCTTTCATTTTTCGAATTTTGTGTCACTCATCGATGGTATGTGTATGAATTAAACACAGAGGGCATTCTATAAGGGGATATGTTTGGCTGAATTAGCTTCATCGAATTTAAATATTTACATCTGTACTTCCAACGTAGTTACCACAGTATAATACAGAACATCTAGAACAGCTGCCATGCTGACCTTGGCTCTGACTGGGAATTGACAAAGACAGAAAAGACAAAGCAGTACATATTTGGAAAGAGACAGCAGGGTTGCAAAAGATGTCAGTGAGAAGTAATAAGTTGGTTTTACAGAAAATAATCAGCACTTGCGCTCCAGCATCATAGGTTCTGAAATTACCCGTGACAAAGCACTGCTATTTGTGTCCACCGTCATACTGTGTTATCTTCAAACCTTCAGAAGACACCAAAGACAAAAGAAGAGAACATTTCCCTGGACAACAATTTATTTTTGGACATAGCATGCACAGGAATGGAAAGCTGAGCAGACTAGACACAGCTTTGTTTGTGAAGTTATTTATGGTTTATCTACAGTTGAAAAACAACTGCAGTTGTTCAGCTTTGCACAAACATTTACAAAGGATTGGAAGTAAATGTAGAGTGGTGTTTGGAGGACTTGCTTGGAGGACTGATAGAATAACAACAAAATAATACTAAAAGATTTTGGACTTTTTTAGAGAGCAGAATGGGAAGATGTACATTTCCTAACACACGACAATATGTGGAGCAAAGGTTACCAAGTTCAGTCACAGCCACATGTGAGGAGAAAACATGTTATTGGTTCTTGATCTGTTGCTCTCCATTTTGGCTCATCAGCTGCTCCATCTGGTAAATCTCATTCTGACCAGCCCACCACACAGATCACTCTGTCTCTCTCACTGTCTCTCTCTGCGTGCCTGCCTGTCTCTTTCCCTCCCTCTTTTATCCATTCTTTCAGGGCAGTCAGTCATTTATGTGTCCTGTGACTTCATTGTGGCTCCCATGGGCATTGTCGCCTTAAGCGCTCTCCTCCATTGTTAAGGGATTTGGCTGGAGTTGAGAAAAACACACCATACGAGAGAGAGAGAGAGATTCCAATGCTGACTTGACACTGACTTAACTTCGATCGTAGGCTTATATCCCTTAACTTATATGTTCATTATACGTAAGCAACTATAAATGTTGTCTGTTATGGATATTCAAGTCACCACAGTTGCGTAACTCAGATGGATGCACTTGTGTTTATCAGATTTGCCACAGACTGTTTTAAAGGTTCAGATTTTCTGTGGTTGATTCTTCAATACCGATGATACCTTTCAACATTTGCGTCATCTCTTTTTCTACTTTCACACAGTTAATGCGTTTGACATAAAGAGGGACTCAGAACATAGAAATGCTATCTGACACTGTTGAATTAAATGCATACATTTTTCCTGACACATTTGTGGTAACATTGTAACATTGAGAAGTGATTTTGTATTTGACCTTGTACATCAATGTGTAAACCCAACACAGTTGGAACTGCAATTCTACCATCCCTGATATTCAGATAGAAATTACAAAGAAATTTTGAGTCTGAAAAGTTAAACCTACAAAACACAGCTTTTTTTATTATTTGTTTATCTAATGAGTGTGCATAGACATCAGAGCAACACTAGTTGCACTATGTCCAATTTAACAGCCTAGCATGAGATGGGGCAGTGTGTGCTAACCAAACAACAAACAACACCAGGTGAAAACTGGAGGATCATGATGACATGACACAAAGTGACACAGTCCAGGTCAAAGGTCAGCATGCACAGTGCTGCAGAAATACTTAATGTGTATAATGCGTCAGATTAAGTAGAGATGTGGTGTCATGAACCTGGTTCACGTCACAACATTGTGACGCCATAGTGGGAGACGGGAGATGGACAGATGCAACATTGATGGCCTCTAATCACGCCCGAGGAGATTGTCTGTCCGCAGCCAACATATGCGAAGACGGCGAGTTCTTCGTCTCACTTCTTATCGCTTTATTTGACCCCGTTACCACCCGAAAGTAGCCGTTTGCCTGTTAACCACACAGGGCTATTGGCGTTCTCCTGTAAGCCGTACCTCCGTCAGACACGTCTCACTGCTAGGCCGGTCGACTCGCATTCAGTCAATGTGGCACGGGTCTCATTTGTGTAGACTTATCTCTGGCTATATTGTTATTCCTCTGGTTGCACTGCGCGATGCTGTTTTGACGCCGCCATGTTTGTAGTCCTGCACGATTTACTGCCGCATGTCGTAAAACGACAAAATGTGGAGGGGAGAAGGAGAAAATTTTGTATAGATGACAATTTTATCTCGTAAATCAATGTTAAGATTTTCGTTGGAGGAATCTGACATATTTTAAGGGTTGTGATGCTGTCGTGCTGAACCAAATCGTATTTTGGACAGTTGTGTAAAACGTAAACCGCATAAGTGTCCCTTAAAGAACATCTTCAGAACTCTTTGTGTCCTATACTTAGGTTGTTTTAATTGGCAGTACGATATTTGTCCGTAAGATATTGGTGTAATTGTTGTCCACCAATATCAAAACATAAGTGATGGACTGCCGTGTTGTTTTCGCGGTGCGGTGTTAATCCATCTGGGGGGTCTTACAGCAATAACACAGCATTCTTCGACGCTCCGTGGCTGATTCAAAGTGGGAAGCCTTGGGGCTGAGGTCGGTGTTTGGGGAGCTATAAAATCTGCTTGATTAAACAGGAATGGCCTGTGGAGCGTCGGACAGATGGAAAGCCGGCTCCTTTTTACGAAGACGGAGCCGAGACCTTGGAGGTGGCTGCGGGTGGTTCGGGAGCTTTAAATCTCGGCGCCGTGGGGTAAGGGCGGGGGCGGGGCAGGGCAGGGCAGGCGAGCGGGGCTCTACGATGCCCCGCCCCGTGAACCGCGACGTCCCGTACGTGAAATGAAGCTTTTGATGTGCGGCGGGGTCAGCGGGCCACGCGGCGCTCTGGCAGCTGTATGCTAATGAGCTCGCGGCAGGCGCGCGTGCTGGATGCTGCGCGCCAGCAGTGCGCAATCGTGCAGAGGCGCGTGAAGGTCGTGAGAGGAAGCAGAGGAACTTTCCCGCAATGATACATTCACTGTCACTATTTATTTATTGTTGAATTATTTATTTCTCCTTATTGAGTTTATCATGTTTTTGGATGCCAGTGTGATAAAGATGAAGATTTTTGGCAGGCTGGATTACAGACTGGTGAGGATAATATTTGTCCAGTTTCCTCTTTTATAAATTGTCATTCATTATGTTTACATACTCACATGGTGACCTGACCGCAGTTTTTGCACAATTCTTCTCAATATACACTGCAGTTTTGTATAGTCTTGTGATACTTATGATGTTATTGCTGTTACTGCAGCTAATGCTATCATGTGGAGCTGCTAAACTAATTTTCACAGTGATGTTGGAAACGGGGGCATAGTGGCAATAAAGGATTCTACTCTACTCCATACTGTACTTATTCTAGTCTATGGTGGCCTTTGTTATTGTGTTGCTACTGAAGACTTGTCTTGGAGTTAAACTTCAGGAATCAGAGAATCAGGAATCTGTTAATGTCATCACAGCAATTTACATTGTGCAATGAGATTTAGGTGCTGAGGCTATTAAAATGAAAAAAAGGTAACCACAAACTCAAATGCACTCTTCTCTCTCTGTTTTTTATTGAGGTGAAACTTGTGTAACAAAAGTATCAGTCGTTGTGAGTTTCATTTTTCTCAGAGCACATTTAAGATGCAAGGTGCAATATATTAATCAATTATGTTGTTGTGTATCATATGGATAGTGGAAACAACATATTACTCGTCAGCCTCGCAATGTAAAATCTTGTTGTTGTGGAATGTATGATGGAAAAATTCTTCCACACCTGAGACCTTGAGAGTATAAGTCAAAGGGGTGTGATGCACAGCCAGAGCCCAAAAGACTGTGATTATACCTACATGTGTGTGCAGGTCACCATATGTCAGGTAGTGCTTCGCTTCACTTGAAAGAGCGGACTGAATAGTGTAACCTAAGCTGTTATTTAGTTCCCAGTCCCTGTGTTATTGTGGCAGATGGCTTTGAATGTCTTCTTTGGACAAAACAAGGCAGAAAATGCAGAGTGTTCAATTTACAGGTAGATAGACATGACCTTGCATTCAGAGGTGTATCTGTGGAGCAGATGGCTAGTGTGGCAGACAAAGAAAAAGATGCCGTGCAGAGGCATGGATCGTCAATGGCACGCGTATCACAGTACACACCCCTCTCTTATCTGATGAGTGGTGATATCCCCTCAGAGTTTGCCTTGTTTTACTTTATTCAAATAAACTTGCTCTTCTTGCTTATATCGTGGGTTATCATGGCACCTTGATGCTACCTGGCTGTGTTTTCATTAGGATTCAAATACAGCTCAATTGAAAGACAACACAGAAAGACGATTGAATCTCTCTTTTATAACTCTCCTTACAGGACTTCTCCTACGATGACCCCAAGTTGGAGTTCAATGTGGATGCCCCCAATGGCGTGGTAATGGAGGGATACCTCTTTAAGAGGGCCAGCAATGCTTTCAAGACCTGGAACAGGTGAGAAAACATGGTGGTTGTTAGTGGAGTCATCAACGTTGATGATACCAAAAGAGTCATAATTAACATTAATGATATTGTGACGTGCATTTGTCAGTTCATAACTTTTTAACACTCGCCTGTCTCCTCCCTGAAGGCGATGGTTCTCCATACAAAACAGTCAACTGGTTTATCAAAAGAAACTTAAGGTACGAGTCACTTTTCAGCTTTTGATAAAGTTTGGCACCAAGCATGGCTTATAAACCTTGAATGCATCTCTGAAGGCAGACGCACAGCATGGAAAGAGGCATTAATGTGCCTGTGTTTCCAGCGCAGATATATTGCCTACGTTTCTACAAATCTCAGAGTTGTGACTGACACTCCTCTCCACAAATGACAGGACGCTTTGACCGTTGTGGTGGAGGATCTGCGGTTGTGCTCTGTCAAACCCTGTGAGGATAATGAGAGGAGGTTCTGCTTTGAGGTGGTTTCACCCACCAAGTAAGTGTGTGAATGTATCTCTGTATGGGATTGCACACATCATCCAGTATTGACTGATTGATTACATTGAATGCAGCGTGCAGAGGGCTATCTCGGGGGGGTTACCAAAGGGTCAATTTGTGTGAGTAGGTTAATAAATTTGGTCCCTGCTGATGTAGGAGCTGTATGCTGCAGGCGGAGTCTGAGAAGCTGCGGCAGGCTTGGATCCAGGCCGTTCAAGCGAGCATCGCCTCTGCTTACAAAGATATTCCGGACAATTATTACATAGAGGTATGAATAAACACGGTGGCCAACGAGAGCTGCCGGATGTATTCTGTGTAAACATACCAACTGCTTACCGAGTGAACTCATTTGTCCTTCGTCCCTGCAGAGGTTAGACCGCACCGCCTCACCCTCCACCAGCAGCATCGACTCCGCCAGTGAGCCCCGGGAGAAGGGCGACAAAACGGAGAAGGGAAACAGAGTCGGAGGAGAGAATCTCCTCCAGAGAGTGCAGAGTCTTCCAGGCAACGACCTGTGCTGCGACTGTGGACAGGCGGCACCCTGCTGGGCCTCCATCAACCTGGGGATACTGCTCTGCATCGAGTGCTCGGGAATCCACAGGTAAAGGAACATCGGGCAGTGTGAAGTGATGAAGCACAACAACGAGTATAGGTGTTCTTTTTTCTAAGTCTTCTCTCTTTGTTTTGTCTCTTTCAGAAGTTTAGGTGTCCACTGCTCAAAAGTGCGTTCGTTGACCCTTGACTCTTGGGAGCCAGAATTACTGAAGGTTAGACCTTCGAATATTTTACCCAGATGTTACCCGAACGCTGCAATGCCAGTTTGAACTGAAAATAAAGTTTTGCTCTCTACTCTTCTCTTAGCTGATGTGTGAATTGGGGAACACAGTGATCAACCACATTTATGAGGGAACGTGTGAAGAGCAGGGAGCGAAAAAACCCAAACCCTCCAGTTCCAGGTTAGCCATTAAGATGGAGCAGCACCACTTGTCAAGTGCCTGAGAGAAGGCAGCCAAAACTGATTGAAATATTGTCTGATGTGTGGTCCTCCAGGCAGGAGAAAGAAGCTTGGATTAAGTCCAAATACGTGGAGAAACGTTTCCTGAAGAAGATCAGCGGGAACGAGGGGCTGGTGGAGGGCGAGAGGAAGTCTCGAACCTGGCCGGTGAAGAAGTGTCAGAGGCACAACAGCTCCGTTCGGGCTCCCAACAAAGTTCGCAGGAAGTACCACCGTTACGAGCCCGGCAGCGCCTCGCCCGCAAACCTCTCAGCAGGTCGGCGTTTTGAATTGTAATAAGGATGGAATTGCTGATGATAGGGTTGTAATGTTTTACGAGTAATGAATGTTACAATCCTGGTCATTAAGAAGTGAGCAGGTTAAGTGAGAGGGAGATGGGGAATGTTCTTTTGAAAGATAGCAGTGCTCCTTAATTCAGCAGCCACGGCATTCGGATTGCACGGCACTCAGCCAGTCTGAAAGCCGGCGCTGATGTCATCCTCTCTCTGTTTTGCAGCAGCTGCAGCGAAATTCCGTCGAGATTCTCTCTTTTGCCCAGATGAGCTGGACTCTCTCTTTTCCTATTTTGACACGGGCTCAGGTCCTCGCAGTAAGTACCACAGACATTTCACAGAGAATCCAAAGTGTCAAAGTCAATGTGAAGAGATGCTTGATACGCAAGAAATACAAGTTGATCAAGAACGAAAACAGATTGATTGTCAACAGTGCTTATTTTTGGAGTAATTTTTAATGCGAATAATAGCCACTGTACATTCTATTTTTGGCAAGGCAAAGAATGCACACAGGTGCCACTATTACTATAATTTGGGTCTTCCAGTTGCAAGATACATGTATTAGCAAAACATAAAGAAACAGTGACAAGCATGAATTTCTGAAAAAGGCCGGATGACTTTTCACCACACTTCTCTATAATGGTAATAATAATATGTGTCTGTAAATACCACAGTAAAAATACATTGTGTTTTCTTGTGCAATAACAAAATGTACTTGGTTCCGTGTCTAGATCAGGGGTCAGCAACCCCAAATGTTGAAAGAGCCATATTGGACCAAAAAAGTTAAAAACAAACCTGTCTGGAGCCGCAAAAAAAAAATTTAAAAGCCTTATTAGTGAATCAAATATTTATTCTTAACATTTTTACAGCATTGGAAAACGTTAAGAATCTTGGTGTCACATTTTCCCTCCCAGAAAAACCATATTAAAACAAAAAAATTACATTTTTCCCATTTTTATCCATTGTCACACATTTTTGAAAATTCCCCAGGGAGCCACTAGGGCGGTGCTCAAGAGCCGTATGCGGCTCTAGAGCTGCGGTTTGCCGACCCCTGGTCTAGATAGATAGATGGGTAGTACTTTATTGATCCTCAAGGAGAAATTCAATAATGAATTTGTTTGTATACGTGTGTGCAATGTTTAACTTGTCCGTTGCTTGGCACTGTTTGGCCCTGCAGGTTTAAGCAGCGACAGCGGACTAGGAGGAAGCACTGACGGAAGCACTGACATCCTGGTTTTTGGCTCAGTGGTCGACAGTGTTACAGAGGAAGGTGAGACCGTGTGCATCTGTCAGTGTGTGTGTTACTAAAGACGAGTACGACACTTTTTCATTACTGCCATCATTTTCTCCTCATTTCCCCACCCCCCTTTCCATATGGCGCTCCATCTCTACAGAGGAAGAGTCGGAGGACTCCTCCAGCGGGGAGGTGGAGATCGAGCAGGAGGTTCCCTCAGACCCCGAGGACCCGCGAGAGCTCCACCCAGGGGCGCTGCTCCACCGCTTCTCCCGCCTCCACAACTTACCACTCATGGCCGAAGCTCTGGCTCACGGCGCTGATGTGCATGCTGCTCTTGAGGAGGAGGAAGGGAAAACACCGCTCATCCAAGCTGTGACTGGAGTAAGTGACCACCAGGGGTTGAAGGTTTTTTTTTCAAATTGGTTGTTCAGTTTATTTTTGAATATCTGCAATGTTGTAGAAATTATTTTAACTGCAAACTTCTCCATGTATCATCCTTTTCTATACTTATTTGCGGAATCAGAAAACACAATTTATCCCGAAATGCCAGAATCAGAAAACACAATTTATCCCGAAATGCCAGAGTTGCAATGAGATCGATTTGAGGTTTGCTTGACAGTTCCGTGTGATTTTTATCGACTCTTGTGTGCCTTCAGGGCTCTCTCATAGCGTGTGAGTTCCTGCTACAAAATGGTGCCGATGTGAACCAAAGGGACATGAGGGGTCGGGGGCCGCTCCACCACGCCACCTATCTGGGTCACACCGGGTAAGACCAGGCCTCCATCAATCACAAGGGTCAATTAGGTCCAAAAAAATCAATACCTGACTCAATAAATTCACATCACCCTCTACTTCCCGGTGTGCAGGCAGGTTTGTCTGTTCCTGAAGCGAGGAGCCTCGCAGACAGAGGTGGACGAGCAGGGTCACGACCCCCTCAGCATCGCCGTCCAGGCCGCCAATGCAGACATAGTGACTTTGTGAGTGCTCCTTTCTGACAAACCCTCCTGAGCAGCGTCAGTGGGGGGTGGGTTCCTCTGGCTCACCGGACTCTGTGTTCGCCCCGCAGGTTGCGCCTCGCGAGGATGAACGAGGAGATGCGGGAGTCGGAGGCTTCGTTGGGTCAGCCAGGTCAATACTCCAGCAGCAGCCCCACTGAGCAGCAGTATAGGAAGTGCATCCAGGAGTTCATCTGCCTCAACATAGATGAATGCTAGTGATCGCTTCACGTAGCGTAGCTCTCTATGAGAACCTCCTGTATTCCCCTCGCAGGAAGTTGCCCATAGACGCCGATCTGTCGGTTTATAGGCGACAAAGAGTGAACAATTTGTTTCGACAAATTGCGGACTGCTTCTGGACTGCTCCAACTCTACTAACTGTACCACCCAACACTACCTTCATCTTCCTCACCGCTGCGTTTCCTCCTTCCATGTCTGAGGGCCACTAGCGCCACGTTAGGCCACTCATGGTGACAGATGACGTCTGCTTTTCCTGTGTTGTTACTAATGGTACTACAGTATTCTCTATCTAATACCTATTCTGATGTAATCGTTGCATTCTTAGCTAACGGCCCTCGCCTTCGAAAGAGTCCGCATTAACCTCCCCATCCATCTTTGCTATCTATCCACTTCCATCTGTATCACGGCACGTCCCGCCGACTTGTCTCTTCTTGAGCGGCACTGTAGATAAACATACTTAGTAGTTTCGCTAGTACTCTTTCGAATATGTGCTGTGGCATGAGGTGACATTGGTACTTTGTCTCATTACTAAAAGAGCTAGTTAGGAGTAACTGACATGCTGTGACAGAGGAGGTGTAGTTAACGGTGTAAAGCTTGGACGGTGGACGGGGAGCTTAATGTAAAACTGTGAGGAAAAAATACTGAAGGGCCTTTGGGGAGTCAAATGCCCGTCTCTGTAAGATACTCTGAGTATGCGAGTAGACGAATGAGTGAGCAAACGAGCGCGTGAGCGACTACGACGAAAGTAAAGGAGTGCATGTTCAAGAGTAGAGTTAAATACGATATGAAATAATATGTAATGGAAAAAAAAAAGAAAACTGTGCACTTTTCTCACCTACAGTGTTATCATTTGTGTCTTGGAGTTAGCGTAGCTTTTTTTTTATTATGTAGTGTCTCGTCCCCTCCCACACTGTCTGTCATATTCTCCTTTTATTTATGATGACCCACTGAGAGGACCAGTGCAATGTGTTCTTAAGGCAGTTATCATCTGTCATCAGCAACATGGTGCAGAAACATTATTAGGAAGTCTTAAAAGTAGGGATGTCCGATATTGGCTTTTTTGCCGATATCCGATATGCCGATATTGTCCAACTCTCAATTTCCGACACCGATATATCAGACGCATCTTGATGAGGTCATCTGTGCGCCGGTAAACTCGCCTTAGCCAGCTCGCAACACAAAAGTCACACACCACCTGGAGCAGTTCTACTGGACTTCCCATTCTGTTTGCACTATATTTCAAAAGAATTTATTGCATTTGGTCAGCACAGAGATAATTTGGAGGTAGCCGCTGTCATCATCGCAAACCAAACTGACCTCTTTCAAACATCGTTCGCCGTGCTCATCAGTGTGTGACTGTGATTGCCACTTATGGTTGTTGTAAACTCTCCTCCATGTTGCGCTATCTGCAGCACAGGAATTCCAAGATATGTTTATCTTATTGCACGTTAGTCAAAGGGCATGTTGCACTTGGCTCTCCTCCATGGCTACCCGCTATAACTAGCATGCTTTCCGTGTTGGTTTGTTTTCTAACGACGGCATAATTTTCGGTCTCGGCATGATTAGCGGTTGCGTGGCATGAGCATGAGGTGCCGGGTTCCTTTCACGTCAGAAATTATTATTTTTATACCTCAGTGCCACCTTTTTTCCCCCCACGGTCTCAATTTGTGGTATTGAAATTAATCAAAATATTCCATCCGTGTGTTTTATTTTTTCCATGCCAAAGACATCTCAATGGGGAATCTGTTCTAAAATGGTTGTGCAGTGTCACCATTTTCTGTTCATTGTCTCTGTAGATAAAAGTTTTAACAGTACTCGGTGAAGTGACAGCATGGTAGAAAAACACTGTCGGTGTGCTCAAGACAGTCAGGCGAGGACAAGGTATACAGAAATTTGACTAAGTGCAGACATTTTAATATCGCAGATGATGTTCTGAAATAGCTCCGTATATACTCCGAGTAGAATTGTTGTAGAGGGCGATGAGACTACTGTGAACAGACAGTGAAGGGCCGCTGGCCAGGCTCGTGTTGTAGGTGTCGTGTCCGTTGTACGTGTTTCATTGGGTGTGGTAAAGGAGCTGTTACTGTAAGAGAAAACCTGCTGTAAATACTTTGCATTTAAAGTAGACACTGACTGCCTGCCAGCATTTCTTCACCTCACGGTCTGATATGTTTATTCATGGGCAGTGTTTGAAAAGGAGGTAGTGAGTTTCGTACGTGATGTGGTACATTTCCTCTCTCTCATCCAGAAACCCAACACTGAAAAATGTGAATATTTCTCACATATTATCATTGAATATTTTTTGAAGCATTATAAGTTTCACTATTTTACACATCCCACGTCACAAAGGTTTCAAACTGAAAAATGTGGTCCTGTCATTGAGTGCTTTGCTTTGTCTGGCAGACAGTTAGAGATGAGGTTGATCATTTTGAAACATTATGGACACTTATCAATAACATTGACGTTCCAATATATCATGTTTAAACAATAATCTTAACATTTACTTCCTCAATGTGTGGAAAATTTGAATACAGAATGCTAAATACCTGCCTAAAATAGGGATTTTCATAGTTGACGTAACTGGAAAAGGCTCATTTACGAACTCACCATCACTTAACAAACAGTGTTATGTGTGTCTGTGTGTGTGTGTGTATGTATGTTTGTGTGTGTGTGTGTGTGTGTGTTCTCGGTCTCTTCCAAAACAAGCCGGTTTTGACGGAACAGTTGGCGGACATTTTCAATATTTTTTGAGATATTTCATTCCGTGTCTGTAGAGGCACGTGTGTGGGGGCGGGAAAAC
>OMPJ01043246.1:0-33187 GCA_900312935.1 Carapus acus
AGATAGATAGATAGATAGATAGACACACAGACACACAGACAGACAGACAGACAGACAAGATCGAAAGATTAATAGATAGATAGATAGATAGACAGACAGACAGACAAAGTTGATAGATTAATAGACAGACAGACAGACAGACAGACAGACAGACAGACAGACAGACAGAAAAGTGTGTGCGTGCGTGTGTGCGTGTGTGTGTGCGTGTGCGTGTGTGTGTGAACGTGTTCGCAGGTGGAACAATGGTGCCAAACAGTCTCACCTTTCTTGTTTTTGGACAAGCTCAGATGTGAGTACGGAGCACAGAGCAGATACCGTGTTTACAGATTAAGACCTCCTCCCTCGAAAGTACAGGCTGACCCAAATCACCGAGGTCATGTGGGGGGAAAAGTTGCGATGCTGGGTTATGTGCATGTGTGTGAGGGTGTGTGTGTGTGTGCATATGCAAAAATGCCAGTGGGTGGGAAACTATCATGGCAAAGACACTCACTGTGGTCTCTGGGTCACTGTCGTGTCTATGTGTGTGTGTGCGTGTGCGTGCACGCATGTGTATGGGCGTGTGCGCACAGGAGCGTCCTGTGGTGAGAGTGAGGGTATTGTGTTTCTATTTTATTTATTAGCCTCTTATATAAAGCCAGCGGGAGAAGAACACACTGGGGAGGAGCTAAAGGGCAGCAAGCTATGAAACACAGTCAGAGTACATTGAGTTAGGGGCTGTAAATTCAATTAATAGAATGACATTAAGTGTGAGGGGGAGACATAAATGGGGGCAGGTTTGATAAAAACCTACGTAATTGAATGAAAGTGAAATAGATTGATTTTAGTGGGTGAAAATGTGTTTCTGATAGATAAATATTTGTATTGCATAAGACTTAGTGGGCAACAGACTGTGCTCCACCATGTCAAATAATTGCTTCGTGTTCTTTAAGTTCTTATTTCACCATTTTCCACCAAGGTGCGGTACAGTGTGAGTAAGCAGATGGTAGGAGTCTATCAGGAAATGTTATCTTACACAACAGCTTTGGATTGATATTACCTCACTGATGAGCAACACACACATACACTCATACACACATATGCCCAAGCATCGGAACATCACCCACCATGGAAAATAAGACAAGTGAAGGCACATCTCCGTTGACCTTGAGAATCACTTGGCCTCACACAAACGCATCCCCAAGCTGCCTCATCCCCCACCCATGAGTCTAATTGGCAGAAAGTGACTGAGCTACGTTTGAGAGGTGTTAATAATAATAAACAAACACACACAAACACACACCCACAGTCACGCACACACGCTGGCGAGTACATTTGATGTTCTGCAGTTGTGATGTTGGCGAGCCAGGCTCGAGAGGGACAATCAAAGTGAGGGGGGGGGGAGAAAGAGGGAGGACGAGGGTTAAATCAAATGAGAGGGGGGCACTGCTGCAGCCCTCCCCCTCTGTTTATCCTGCCCTCCCCTCCTTTATTGTTCCATGTGGAGCTGTGGCACCTCCCTGCTCCTGCTCCTGCTCCTTGCTGTGCGGCACTGGGTTACATAATCCACTGCAGTCTGAGATAATGCAGCGCGCGAACTGCCGACGACACGTCCAACGGACACAAGTCCACGCTGACCAGCTTTAAACATTCATGCCAACGACTATAAATAGCCCTGCACGCTCTGCACTGGGAGGTATGGTTTCTACTCGTGCAGCTGTGTGATGCATTAAGGTAATGCACAAACTCCCACAGAGACATGTTGTCAATACGTGCAGGAGAGACAAATGTCCCACCAGTCACATGGCAGCGTCCTCCCCTCCTCGCTGCTGCAATATGAATGAGGAATCAAGCCTCCGAGAGAGCAAATTGACAGAGCACAACCAAATAAGTACAGTGGGAAGGATGCTCTGTGCATGTGTGTGTGTGTGTGTGTTGGGGTGACACCGCAGCAGTTGTCAAGAGAGAAAATGCAGTCGTTTTATGTAACAGTCTCATCGTTAGCGTTTAACCTTTTTGGATTCCAAGTGGCTGCGACCAGATCTCTCTGGATGGGCCGGCTACAGAGTTCAGAAGCGGCAGCTGACGTCCGTCTTGGCAAACTAACTAACAAACACAACAAAATGTGCGTGTCTGTGGGGATAAGCGTGTGACATGTGCGTCATCGCCACTGATGAATTTGAATCAGTAACCAGAACTGTTCTGTAAATTCCCCCTGTGGGTGTCCTAGGGCTGAAAAAAGGATCGACAGACAATAGCACCGTAACCTCGCCTGCTTTGTTACAGCCGCGTACCGACTGAGTTCCCTTGTTCCAGGACTAAAATCTTTGCGGCGCTCCAGTTACCATCATAAATGTTAAAGTTTTATTACGTGTCACTAGGGGGAAATCAACAAATAAACTGATGTGTACGACATTTCATCCCATGTCAGCCGCTTTGACTTGGAACATTTCAAAAACAAGAAGCTACTGCAGTCAGCTGTTTAATCTGACTTACTGTCTTCTTCTCTTCCCATTTTGCACCAGATGTCAGGTGCTTTTTACACATCTGAGCTTCTGTTTCTAAACTTTCTTACAGATTCAGCCAGAGTGCTTAAAAATTTCCTTTTCAGCACATACTTGCGTAACATTGTCCAGTACGTGTCAGCTGGGATGCGAGTGGTTGACGTAAGAAGGACTTTTGTCGTGCTGTGCAACTTGAAACACTCGAGTTGAAAAATCCATTCAATCCATGCACTTTGGGAGCAAATGAAAGGAGAACCTTGGTCACCCTACTCAATGATTAATGACTCATCGATGACGGATAAATCAGAGTACCGTCATCACATCCCCAATCCCACGTGAGTGATATGTTATTACCGTGTTCTTTCTTGCTCTGTGGTTGCTGTCAATCATTGGATGTCACCTGGGCATGAAATGCTGAAAAGCCTGCTGGTAAATTCACGACAGCTACACTATAATCTTCCTTACTTCACCCTGAAGTGTTGCCACATGCCTCGTCTTGTTGGACTGCCATTAACCTTTTGTTGGGAAACAGCATGTTCCACTGTGATTGTCGGGCATGAATCATAAGGTTAAAAAAAGACACAATGCTTTGATTACATAAAACACCCATTTCTTTATTTCTCACCTCCGCTGTACAGCACATAAACCGGCGGACGAGCGAATGCTCACGCACCCACACACCCAAACAACACACGCGATAAGAAAATATACAGACTGAAACGTGGCTATTTGACGCCATGTCGCATACTAAGCACTGTTCTCACAGTGGGAATGGGACGACAGAACAGGAATTATTCATCATCCTCTTCCTCTTCCTCCTCGTCGCTGATTACGTACTTCTTGGCCCTTTTGGTGGCAGATTCGTCGTCGTCCTCAGCCTTCCTCTTGCCCGATCCCTCGCCCTCCTGGGTGTGATAAGGGGATTGGAGAGAGAGAGGGAGGGAGGACTGTGATATGGGGCAAGATGTTCTGTACAGATCGTCTCACTCTGTGCTCCAGGTGCATTTTCGCACTGCAGCTTCAGACATTTAAGTGCAACGTGTGGCCTTTAATGCAGACGAGTCTTTCCTGTTGTGTTTACTGGATCTGCGCATCTCCATCTCAACTGTCCTGCATCACACTGCCCCCTGTTGGGAACGTACAGGACAACTCCTACCTCGTCACTGTCAAGCCGCTTCGCCTTCATTAGCCTCTGGGCTTTGTCCTCATCTGAGCCTTCGTCGCTGTCTGATGAGTAGATCCTGGCTCGCTCCTCTGCATTTGAAAGGAGGCAGGAGGCAGGAAAATGATGTCAGCGCATGTGATGGAATGTATGCACGAATCTCATTATGCTTCCATGCATTTGGAATAAAAGAGGCGACATATTTCCGTCATCACCTCTCAGGCCCCCTCCTCCCTTGTATTTGCTCTTGATCGCTGCCAGGCTGATGGCCTCCTCGCCCTCATCTTCATCGTCGTAGCGATCGGGCTCCAGGTAGCTGCTGCTTAGACCCCTCTGGTGTTGCTTCTCCCTCATTCTCCTCTGTTGCGACTCCCTGCGGATGGATGCGCGCAGCCTTTCCTCCTCTTTCTGCACACACACACGACAAACATAAGCAGGATGGTGAGATTACGTTATGTCACACTCTGGACAACAGTGCAGCACTACACTGGCAAGCGTCTCCAAAACAATACTTGAACTGTTTGCACAACTGATGCAAATCTGCACAGACACTTGTGTCACTTTGTGTGCATCTCTGCTCAGGTGCCGTCTGAGCGTGGTGAAACTTAAAACGACTCTGACAGCTGCCCGTCTGGCCCGGGCCGTTGACGGTAAATACAATGTACAGGCTGCCACCGATTCAATTTCACTGACCACTGCGCGACCTCATTGCGTAAGCACGTCGAGTTACTCCTTTATATAACCCTGACGTTTGCTAAAAGGCCTCATGCAAGACTCTCTGCGATGGAGGTGTGTGTGGGGGGCCGGGCGTGTTTGAAAATGGTGCACTGAGTGTAATGCTGCCCTGATTCAAAGGGCGGCCTGTGAGGATCGTGTGTGTGTGTGTGTATGTGTTGGGAGCAGAGAGGTCAGTGAGGGCGCTGACCTTAATCATTTCATTACGATGCGATTCAGGATCTCTTCCTGCCATTGGTAGGATTCTGATCTTTTGTGTCTTCGAACAGCGATCCGCGAGGGAGAGCGTCATCTTCCTGTGGGTGGCGCTGTCTGTGGAGTGAGGCCTGGTAGGAGGGAAGGACAAAATACACATTTTGATGACAATCCTCTGTTCATAATCATTGGCAGGCTGTCTTTTTGTTCACCGGTGGGATGAAAGAGAAGACCAAACTGAGGAGATGCTCTGACTGGATTAATAAACTGGCTGAAACAGGCTGAAACAACATGGCAACATTTTCATACAACAATGGAGTTGAATATAACACTGACAAAAACACTACATTTTGTATTCACTGTCAGACTTTTAACATTTATGTTAGTCTAGGGACATGTTCAATTACCTATTGACATTACATAAAGTAAAGGACAATCCACTTTTCGATATCTAATCAAAGTTCCCTGTATTCCCTGTAAGCTATTGGCTTAAATGGGGAGAACATTTCCTGCTGCCTCAGGCTATGAGATCGGTCATTTAATCATAAGAAGTGAAAAGTTGGACAGTCTCCCAGTGGTTTTCAGTTTGGCTGAATTGCCTTTTGCCTCAGGACATTGTGTGATTGCCCAAGTTGCCTTTTTTTAAATTCTAAATCCTAACAGTTTGTACCACAGACAGGCTTGGCTCCAACTTTAATCACAACTCCGCTTAAATGATAATACTCCATCAAAATCTTTGGCTGGGTCCTGTTTGTGCCGAACTCTAAAGCAGCTTTAGCCGGTGTTTGCGGGGCGACTCGTGTGTTCTTTCAGAAACCAGAACATCCAAGTGGACTTTGGGGTGCTAAGATGCTTAAACTTCTCTATTTGAGACGCGGAGACCCAGTTGTACACATTGATTCGAGGATTAACGGCATTCAGAACATTTCTGAGTAGAGCTTGAGAAAAGGCGGCTTTGTTATTGTTTGGAATTAAGAGACAGCCTGGGCCAGACTGAAATGTTTGTATGGCTGTCGAGGAGCTACTGAACACAAGAGGTCTACAGAGATGAGAGCTTTTCCCAGCAACCCGGTGTGTGCGTGCTTTGCTGAATCACCTGAACGTGAGTTTGGTTTTGAACACGGCCTGTCCCTGCAGTCCTGTGCCCTGTCGGATAAACAGGTGGTTGTGGTCCCCTTGCAGAGGAGCTTTGTAAACGTCAAAGACTTCGTTACCCAAGTGGAGGGACATGCTGTGAGGAGACAAGACACACAAAAAAATTTATTTCTGTACGGGTGCCCATGTGTGTGTGAGCAACTCTTCTGCAAAGCTCTCGTACCTTCCGTCAGACCATTTGACGATGCGAGCGTTGCTCTCCCGTGCTTCGTTGCCCTCCTCATCTCTCTTGACTCTCCACCTGATAGTATTCTCCACCTTTTTTAGAATGGAAGTATTGAGGGATTTAACTCTATTCTCGTCTTCTCACTTTCAACGCCAACTAATATATCATGCATTGAGTCTGTTTGAGTATTCTGACATTTTTCAGAGAGGATAACATAGGAACTGGGTTTTCTGTCTGGTTTCATGTTTTGCTGCCTCTTATAGGATTTTTCCCCTTTAGTGGCTATGCTACGATGCAATCTAATTTATATCACACATATTCTAATGGACAAAGAAACTCTGGTATAAATGTCCAGAACATATACAACCTTATGCTTTCTTTCCAGTCCATTCTACCACTCCTTCCTCCCCATTGAACTACTCAGCATACCTTGAGTTTGAGCCTGGTTCGTCCTTCTTCATCCAACATTTCCTCATCTTCAAATTCATCCTCATAGTACTGAGGATCAAAGGGTCTGAAATGGACAGTTTGGCTGTGAGCGTTCGAGGCGAGTAAAGTAAACGTGAACCGCGCCAGCGAAAACAACCGTGACCAGTTTTCATTTCTGATGTTTGGGTGAGGGCACAGAGGGGCTGGGTCAGGTACAATACGGTAACCTGACCAGGTACTTAATAGGTACAACATGTGCATGTTGAGGCCAACGTGTACGGCGCTCACCTTGGTTCCACAGAGAGGAAGTTGGGCAACTTGACAAAATAAAGGTCAGAGCCAAGGTCGGTGCTGACTTTAGGGATCTCGACCTCAATGCGAGTCTCAGGAACTGGCTCCTCCTCTGCTTGCTCCCCCTCCAACCCATCCTCTGCGTCCTGAACACACACACACGCACGTACGCCCACACAGACACACACACACAGGGTCGAAAAGAGGGCGCGAAAGAACAGCTCAGTCAACCCTGCTGGATTTAATGGTCTGTGATGGTTATCTCAGATCAGGGAGGCTCAAGAAGACTTTTCAGAGCAGCTGAAGTTTTGGCAGAGGAGAATAAAAGCATGTCGGTACCAGGGGCTGGCCTGGGGTTGGGGGCTTCTCAGCGTCGCTGTCTGAGGAGATGTCGTCGGCTTCTCCGAACAGGTCATCCGCTGCCGTCTTCTTGACTTCAAATGGAGACAAAACACAGTGACATTTAAATGGGCATATCAATGACAAAACAGGACCACACCTGATCAAATTAAACCCATCTAGCTTTTTTACCAAGGAAAAATGGTCTCTTACCTTTCTTATGTCCAACATCGCTGTCAGAGTCGGAGTCAGAGGCAGCTTTGGATTTGCTTCTCTGTCTGCGGAAATCATCTTCGCTGTCGCTACCTTTTGCTGACTCTGAAATGAACACCACACACAAACACACACCCGCCGACACACACCTGGCTTGTCAGCATTGTCCGCGTCACACAAAACAAACTAAAAGAGGACACACCGGTATATCTTAGCCAGCATAAATAAATAGAAAAAATGCTAGTCCCACAAGAATTCATCACATGAATTAAAATGTTTTGGGACTTCTAAATGTTATTTCAATTTGTAATCAAGTATTTAATATTTACAGCTTTTTGTTCACAGTTTCTTGTCATCTCATGCAACTTTGGTGTGTCTGACCTGAATTTCTGTTTCTTCCCATGTCGTCGTCAGAGTTCTCCCTGTCCTCATCAGAGTAACGCTGCTTCTCCTCCTCATCGTCCGACTGGTCACTCTTGGCTCCCTCTCCCCACTTTTCGTCATCTGACTGGTTCTCCCTGCCTGAACCTTCAGCATCAGAGTGAGGGGTACCTGGTCCAGACTGGGGTGTCCCTGGATCACTGCGCACACTAGTTCAGACACATTGAACAAAAGGTCAAAGGATGTGTGAAGACAGATGACACGGAAATATCTGCAAACTATCATACAAGAGGATTATGGGATTCACTTGCAAAGCTCCTTAGCCGGACCGGTATTTATGTATATGCTGCTGTGGAACATCACAAAGCAGACATGTATAATGCTGTTTTAACCAATCAGAAGCAGCAGCGTAGGTCTAAAGCAGATAGGCGTAAAGGAAAATAGATTCATGCATCAAGGTTCAATGAACCCACTCAGGGAAAAACACACAAAACTGATGACAATAGCAACATAAGCTTTTACCCAGCTGCAATAAATCACCTCAACAGCATTAGATAGCAGTTAATAGCAAATGATTAAGTAAGTCATGAACACTTCGGACAACTTAAAACAATCAGATTAAGTGTTGTTGTACCTTCTGTCTGAGCGGATGCTGTCCCTATCTGATCGCGGACTCTCTTGTCCAGAGATCAGGCTGCCAGCTGGGCTTCCAGCATCGGAGCGGCGGTCTCCGTCGTCCTCATCCTCCTCGTCCTCCCGATGGCCACGTTCGGAGCCGCTGTGCTGCTCTGCGTCAGAGTGGTCGTTCTCTCCTTGATCAGAGTGCAGGCTGGCGTCAGATTGGTTGCCTGACCGCTCAGACTGGTTGTCGCTGCCACTGCGCTGACTGTGTTGCTCATCTTCGCTGTCGTCGCCGAATAGCTCCTAAATATAATGAGCGACATGCACCGACATGATTACACATCAACAATACATGGGGAGGGTAAGGACCACTACAAAGTGATGCTGCTCATTTTACCTCCGCATCAAATTGGCTGCTCAGTGACACACTCACCTTATTGATGCTGGGCTTTCCACTATCGTGGCCTTCATCGTCATCATCATCATCACCGCGCTCCCTCTCACTGTCGCTGCCACTGGCGGAGGCGTTGCTGACAGATCGAGGTCTTTCGGGTTCCGAGTCTGAACCGGAGCCTGATCCAGATTCTGAAAAATAACCATTCAAAATTACTCTTCTAATATTGTATAAGAATGTTTTCTTTGAAACATAGCACGTGGCTGTGAATCGCGAATTGAATTGACACTCATTTGAGTATGCATGAATACCTCCCGTGCAGCCGACGATATTTACCTCATGGACGAGTAAAAAGTCAGGGAAGATGCTGTTTATCGACAAGTATACACTTGATATTTCTGTGTTTTTATTCGTGCAAGAAAAAGGGTAAAATACACTATGAGCGCCTTGGGGAACTTCTGTTATGATTTGGCGCTACACAAATTAAATTGACTTGACTTGACTATAAGAACTGGGCTTGTGAAATTAAGTTTTGAACAAACAAGGCTGACATAACATGTCAATATAAGACAACTGTATTTGAAAGTGAACTGTTTGCAGTAGTGTCAGAGAAACTTGAATTTTGTTGAATATACAAGACGGTAAAGTTACTGAACATAAATCGACAACGTTATCGTCATATCCAGTCCTGTAAATCCCGATTGACTCGTGCTGCTGTAATTGTAGTATATCAATACTAAAGGGGAGAGTGTCTCAACAATAAAATACAGTGAGGTAGTTGCCTCAACTAAAAAAAATGCAATTAGATATAGAGGGCTACGAGCTAATGCTGAGGCCACACAGCCGATGCTATATACATGAGAAGTGTGCGCAAGTAATCGGCCGAACAAATTCTCTTTTGCTGGGTTTGTTAAGGTCCTCGAAAGACAACCACCGCGACAACAATCCCCCAATAGAGCAAAAAGCAATGATTACCTCGCTGATCATTGTCACTGTCGCCATCACTACCGAACAATTCATCCATGTCCGCCATTTTTCCTCAAGCCAATTGAAACCGTGACATCAAAGGGAATTATCGCGAGAGTTTCGGGTTTTGTTTCCGAGTTCATCTACGGCTTAATCTATTTATGTAGTGACAAATATTAGACACGTGAGGGCGACAAATACTTTGGTAAAAAAAAAATCCCACACAAAAGCCCTCGTTGAACAATTTTTATTTATCCTGTATCAAATTGTTCCACACTGGTGTCGCGGAAGTATACTGGAGCCTATTCAAGCTGTCATAGGTTTTTACGTATTAATTTAGGTTTTACTTTCAATACGTATCATATCAACAGGTGCCCACAAGGTCACCTGATGGATTGGACCAAATGTTGAAAACAATGATGTTGTGATAGTCGCTTATGGGGCACAGTCAACAAAAGAAGAATGAGATGCTCAGTGCTGCAAATCCAGATACCACAAATCAAGTTAAACAATATTGAGGTAAATGTAAGAGCCCATGAGCCTATTTGCAATATGCCCAAAATGCAAGACAAATAGAAGGCTGTTTGTCCTCCTAAGTAGAGGAGGCCTTAAAGCATCATGTCTGACGCAAGACATACGTTTACAAATTTAGATGCAAGACCGTTATGTTGCACCACTATTGATGCCCCTATTAACATTGCATATTAGTAAATACAGTGCAATAGAGACCATTATTCCCAGTGGTTAATTTGATGTGACAAGAGAGTCACCATTCCCCAGTTCTAAAATATTGCACTCATCAGTGCTCCGCTAATTCAACCTGGATAATATCCTTAGAGGGTTGCGCATATGGTCTCACCGCCGCTGTATGACTTACACCAGATCTTGTTACAGTGCACATTCTGTGTGAATTGAGAATGTGCATGAAATCCAAGCCTGGCTATTGTGTAACACATTGTTGGTGAGGGTAGAACCTATTCAAGTTTATTAGCCTTTATAATGTTCACCGTTGCTCAATTTGAAGGCGCTTTGAGTAAGCCCTGTCTGTGTGTGAGGGATGCCGAGATTTGCATTTAGCGGAACGGTGAATTAGGTAGGTAGGTAAGTTATTGATCCATTGATCTGGCGATGCAGGTAATTAAAGGCCCCTGCAGCTCAGGGTGACACACAATAGCACCTGGTGTGCATTATGCCCTCAGTCAAGAAGATGTTTTGAGGACTTCTCGGGGGAGCAAGTGCGAACTCTATCAACTTCCTCAGCACACATTTAATCGGATGTAAAATATCCTGCATTTCAGTTAATTTCAGATGACTCCAGTGTATTGGACAGGATAGGATCACATGAGATGAGCTAAAATGAGATTAAATCAAATTACAGCAGATCAGATGTGGTTTTAATGACTCCTGTCATGGGAAATTCACAATTTCAAAAATGCAGAGTGGTATCATGACATAGTTCCTTGATCGAATTAGTCAGTCAATGACGGACTTGTCTAAAGATTGTTTTCGATTACTCCAACCACTCTCAGAATAAAATACAAATCAGAAATCATTGCAGCAATTGCATCGCGCATTAAAACTAAGGTGCTGAATTCCGGGGGAAAAGAAATACAGACAATACAAATACAGACAAAACTAAATATATGTCCGCATTCAAGAGTCAAACACCCAACATAAGGGGCCCAGCACACATCAGAGAGGATTTAAAACATGCAGTTGAAACAGTGTTTGCCACAAAGCACCAGGTGCCGAGATGTGCGGTCTGATTGCAGGTGGAGACTGTCGTGCAAACCAATACGTTCTTCCATCCCATCGCACCCACAATCGTGTCATTTATATTAAGTGTTTAGAGGCAACTCATGATTGTCCTTCCTCTGACTATCATCATTATTATTATTATTATTGGTTGGAGCTGTCACTCATCGGCTTTCTAAAAGGGGGCGGGTCCTTCTGCTCTCCTATTGGCTAAGGCTGCGGAGCCTGCGCGTGCACAGACTGGATGCGCTCGCGCTCTCCCTCTCTCTCTCTCTCTCTCTCTCCCGCTCTCTCTCTCTCTGTCCCCCACCCTCTGTCTTCCTGTGTCACCGCCCTTGCGTAGAGTGAGAGAGGGAAAGCCGTGTAGTCAAGTCAGGACGAATCCGTCGGTCAGTCCGGGACTATTTTTCAGCTCCCTAGCTAGTCCGCTGTAGTTTCAGGTAAGGAAACCATGTGTCTGTCCGCTAGTCATCTCACAATTCGCGGATTTGTACCTGCTGTCAGTGGCCAATATGCTGTGGCTCGTTAGCTTACCGGCTAAAGCGGGCAACAACTTGAGTGAACTGTTACGGTTAGCAAGTTAGCATCAGCGTCTCACATTGTGTACGGCTCAGTGCAGTTATAAGCGATCGTAGTTTGGCTCCCAGAAACTCCTGTTTGATATTCGCTAAAAAATTGTGGTTCTTTTTCGCTCGGCATGGTCACCGTGATTGATGTCAATGTGATGATCATAAACGGGAGAGGCTTAGCTTAGGCGTCATGGCTCGCTGCTGTATGTAGGTGGCGAATCGGTACCTTATGTGCAAGCTATTTATGTGACTGTTTTATGGGTGAGGCGGTAATACGGAGCATGAGCTGCATCCGTAAGTGTGGAAAACATCCATGCCTTTTGGCGGCTTGTTTTTCCGAATCCTTCTGCAGATCCAGTGGTTCTGCTATGAGTGATTTGTTTCAGAATCCAACAGAGGATTTGTCGTTTGGTGCATATTGCAGATAGTCGACACCATGCCTTCGACATCAATCAAAAATGAACAATGTGTCGTATAACCTGACTTGATGAGTCACTCTGCTAGGTGCATGTGAGATGGGCTGTGGTCCTTGCACTGCTAGAGTAGTTGTGTCTGATACGTGTAAGGCTGCTAAACTTGTTCTATGCACCCACTGATTACCTGGTTAAAGAAAGCCCTCTTTGTTTGTGATGGCTTGTGCAAGTGTGTATGTCAGTTAACAAGTTAAAGTGAAGGGTGTGGTCCTCGCCTTTAAGGAGCATGCCCGATTAAAGGAGTGTTGTTTTCATCGCAACCAGGCACGGGGATCGTTTCTGGTGTAATAAAGCAGGTATTATCTCGAAAGTGTAAGTTATTCTCTCTGCTGACATTGCAGTTTTGGCGATACTGCTGTAACGTTCCTCGTTGCGGAGAAACAGCCCTCATAGATATGCCTTGTTTACTCTGCAACCCCTTGGTACGCTGGTGTGTAGCGTGTTACCAGGCTGCCACGGTAGCAATGGGCGTGGACAAGCTTCATTGATTCTTTATTACAGCTGCTCGTGTCTCGTCAGGATAAAATGCACTCCCTATATCATATCAATAATACAGTGTGCCCATGCATGTCTGCAAAACTGTGTTTGAGCCATGGTTGATTCTTGACTGGCCTGTTGTTGGAACAGCGTTTTTTTTTCAGGTGTTGGATTAAGACGCTGTGGTTACCTCGACAGACCTGAGGCATTATCTGAAAAACACCTTGAGAATACATGTCATCTCACAGTTTAACATTTATAAGCAGCTGTGGGTTTTGCTATTAAATTTATGGGTGGTTTTGAATTACATAAGAATTAAACAAAAGGTCTTTGGGATGACCAATACTTGATTTTATTAGGCCACTAAAAGACACTCTGTTGCTGGGGAAGTCATTCACTTGCATTCCTAAAAATTGATAATCGCAGTGGGGAGATATGAAACATCCACTCATAATTGTAAATGGAGTTAATGAGTTCAGAGGTGTATTTCTGCAAGTTCTTGTCATCCTCTGTTTTTGTGGCATCTTAAAAGAACTTTTATGAAAATCAAGGGACAGTTCAAGAACAAAAAGGTGGGAAAATGGAGGTGAAATAAAGTGAAGTTAAGGACTTCAGACAAAACAGACTCTTTTTCTCTTGGACCATGGAGCTGGGTCAGTCTAATTATAGCCTTTGCATATATTGAGGCAGTGTATAAAGAATGCAATCACCAGGCAGTGCCTCACACTCAACTCTCCTCCACATAACGTGGCTGGTTTCAACAAAACCTACAGTATGTTTAAGTTTTTAAAAGAGTTGGTCTATACAGAAACTTAACTCGATAAGTAAAGGCGATCATTGAAATTGGATTTTATTTGGTGAAATGCATAAAACTATGTCAGAGGTCACTCATATTAGGACTCTGATAACACTGCAGGGGTCACCCACATTCTAAACTAATAAAATGAAGATTGCCATGTCGGCCAAGGGTAGCCAAGAAAGTTGAGTTGAATTAGCTTGCGCAACATACAGGTTAATGCAGGAAGGTGTAACCTGTGCACAGCAGGGAGAGGAATCAATCACAGCAATAGATCCTCCTCAGGCCAGCACTCTTATTTCCCCCTCTGCTATTGCACTCTCTGCAGGCCTCATTACTCCTACCTGGAATGTCAAGAGCTTCATGACTGAATGAACACTGACTGTGGATCACAATGTGTTGGTGAAGTGGAAAGTGTTTTTTAGTAAATAGGATCATGTTGTGAATGGTGTTATTTTGGCTCATCTGGTCCTAAGAGCATTATAAGAGTGTGAGCTTCATGTTAATCCATGACTGTGGAGTGTGGTGTTTTTTCAGACCCCAGACCACAAATGAAATCCTGTCGCCGACTCATCTGTTGTACAAGATATGTTAGAAACAGTTACTTTACTAATCAAGGACAATGCATAAATGAATAGGAAGTTCGGTTGCTATCAGCTCAGCCTCAAGACACTTTCCTTGATATACCGTAGTTTTAATGTTTTTTTTTGTTTTGTTTTCTTCATTTTTTTAAACGACAAGTATGAACGACTGTGGTCACTATAACAATTATTATTCCTTAAATGTTTTTTGAGTTTTGGACATCTTAGAACATTGTATATAGAGCTTAGTAAAAACAATTAATTTTTTCAAACTAAGTGAGTAATATTCCTAGGTTAATTGACTTTTATTTATTTATTCCTTTGAGTATGTCTGCTTCAATTCAATTTAGCATGAAGAATTTTTGGTGTATGTTATATAAAGGGTTGGTTTCGCACCAATAATTACTACATCCTCGATGTGATGGCATTGCCCACTATATAACATCATCGTCTGACATCATAGTATAAAAACTAAAGCTCCATTAACATCTACTGTATATGGCAATTTATTTTTAAGAAAGGCATTGAAACTTAAAGGTAAATGTTGAATATTCCACGTCCCCCTGATTTTACGCTCAAATATATTTGCGGCTGTCATTAGCGCTCGTATAGTATTTTCAGAGGAAGAGCGTGATGCTCAATATGGATGTTTAGTTTTTAAGGGGTTGGGATAATTCTCTGTTTGAAGGTAGAAATGCTTTATTTCAATCTGTTCTCGAGTTTTATGCCGCCAATGTGTGTCGTAGTATAATTTACGTGAAATGGTCTTGGTGTGGCTGTGGGATGCCTTTCACTAGTCCGACCTCACCAAGCTTAACTGCATGAAAGCACATACGTACTGTAAACTCAGAGCAAATGCTACAGTATAATCAAATCTGTTGTCTGGACAGTTTGAGATCCAGATCATTTGGAACATTGGAACTTATGGTATCAGTCAACTTCAATCAGCAACGTAGGGCCACTGGGTTTATTGTGCGGCCCTGTTGAAGACCATTATGATCATAAGCTTTGCACTAAGCAATTGGTGTTGACATTTTAGCCCGGCTTTATTTCCTGCACGCCAGCCTGATTCATTTGTAAGCCCCCCGTGGAGGCTAACAGCAGCAACAGCTCTGCGGGAACTTAAGACGTGTGCCGTTGCAGTCTAATGGAGTAGGGAAAGGCAAAGTATTAGCTGCAGTCAAGGCGCAGATACGGTGTAAGACCCAAAATGCTGCAGGACACAAAAAAAAAATCCACAGCGCTCCACTGTATAGCAGCCAATCTTCTGTACAGCAGGCTAATGCTGGAATGGAGGACTTTATTACTTGAGTGCTTTACTGAACCACACACTGCCACTTCCCCCTTTAACCATCAGGACATATTATGTACTGTATGTGCAAAGATTGCCAGCTACAACAAACAAAACAGCTTGTGACTTGTTTTTATTTCATACTAGCCCATGTCATTTTGTGGATTTGCTTTGTTTGAAAGAGCATGGTCTCAGAGTAACATCAACAAGCCCTTTGGAAAGTCACAGAGTTCATGCTCAAACACTTGTAAGTTATGAGGACAAGAGATTATCTGTGGAGCCCTGTGGGAAGTCTGTAGATGATGAGGTCATTTCTGTCTAGGGATGTCCGATGGCTTCTTTGCCGGTATCCGATATGCCGATATTGTCCAACTCTCAAATTACCAATACCGATATTAGCCGATACCAATATGTGCGCCGGTAAACGCTTCAGGAGCGCATCTGCACTATTTCGGCGTAACACACGCATTATTTTATTTTTATCGGTTTTTATATTAACAGTTTTAAAGCAAAAAAAAAATCTGATACCAATATTACATTTTTATGCCAATATCAGGCTAATTTTTTTTCTTTTTTTTTCTAATTTTTTTGCTAATATCGGGCCGATATTATCGGACATCTCTATTTATGTCCATGTTATTTAATAGAGGTGGAAGCATGAAACATATGCTCACATCAAAAGTTCTTAATTCAATTGATGCAAGTTAGCCCAGCGTCATTAGTTTAGTTGTTAATGGTTTCTTGATATGCTCAAAGTGTTTTCATATGAAGTGTTTGGTTTAGAGAAGCGTGGGTGTGGTCAGTTCAGAAAGTTTGTCCTCTGTTCCAGCTGCTCTTTGTGTGATTGTGAGCGCATGTGCTCATCACTGCTGGGTGACGTAACTCGTCTTTAGTTCGGATCTCTGCGATGTCTGTTATTGGTTCAAGCTGAAGGTTGACAAAGTTTTCTAATGCGATAAACAATGTCACTTAATTGTTCTTATACAATAAACATTTTTGCCGCATCCCTCCACTCACATTTTTCTTCGACTCTCCTCTTTACAGCCTCGCTCTGGTCTCGACGAAGAACAGTGTGGCTTCAGTCTGCTGAGCTGTATCGTCAAACAAACTGTTGTCAACGCCATGGCTTTGTCGTTCAAGAAAGACATGGAGAAGTACAAGGAGATTGACGAGGATGAGATCCTGGACAAGCTGTCGGCGGACGAGCTGAAGCAGTTGGAGACGGCGCTGGAGGAGATGGATCCAGAGGTTAGGAGGGCTGAGGACTGGCGCAGCTCCAGAGCTCTTCAGTGGGGAATTGTTCTTTTGAGCACATGGATGTGATGCAACATGCAAATGTTGAAGGTTTAGGGATGACCACAGACAAACCGGGGGAAAGAACAATATTCAGATTTGGCAATAACAATTATGCTGGGCTGTGCAGCGTAGTGATGCTTAGACATATTTTGCAAGTCAAGTCAATTCAATTTGTGTAGCGCCAAATCATAACAGAAGTTAAGAAAAGACAAGTGTGACGTTTTTAACAAGGAACAGTAATGTTTACATTCTGGTGTCATCCCTTAGGCCGGATGCAAGCCCCATCGAAGCAAATGTTGTAAAATCAGATCGACAATTTCAAAAGATCAGTTTATTCATTTATTCACCGTCAGACTGCAAACATATTCTAGTGCAGGAGTGGCCAACCAGTCAGAGACATTTTTTGGTGTGTGACATTGTTATGTCACACACCAACATGATAATGACAGAAATGGACTCCTACAGTATGAAGACCACAGGCCAATCATTTTCAACAATGAACATTGTGTGCACTGTCTCACACACACAAACTCTCAGTTCAACAAAGTCCACGAACAAAAACATTGTACGGCTTTTTAGCCCGTGCAATTTTCCAAGCCAGTTGATACGATGCAAGCGTGACAGTCTCTGAGTGCTTCGTAATTTTTTGGAAAAACTGTACCTGCTTTTCTGCCTGACTTTTCAAATCGTCCAGCTTGTGCTTACGAAATTCAGTCCCTTTAGTAAAGTCCTTATCGATGTTAGCATGGAGTGAGCTGAAGTGGCGCTGAAGATTTGAAGCTTTGAAATGCGCTAATGACGTCAGACATGTAAGGCAGAATGGCTTGCCATTCATTCAACAAAAAAATATGAACGTTCCCACTCTGTTAAAAACGTTCTGTGTTCATCTTAATATTTTCGTTTAGCTGTGCATTTTTTCCCTGCCATTTTAAGAGCGAAATTGACACAAATAGTTTACAGGGTACTCGAATCAATTTGCCCTTCCTGCTTTGCGGAATTTCACCTCATGCGCATGCGCGTTTGACGAACTACATACTGAACTTGAGCGAAGCGAACGCGCACAAAAAAATACAAACACAAAGGTTGATATGAACGTAAAAGAGCCGCATGAAACCAGGCAAAGAGCCGCGGGTTGGCCAGGCCTGTTCTAGTGGGTCTATAATGGTGACATATTTTAGACCCAGCCGCGGTCATTGATGCTCTGCATTCACTTAACACAACTGCCATCGTGTCTTAACCAATATACTCATGCACATCTTGGGTTTGGTTGCGGACAGCAAGTATTTTTAGTGTGAGGAATAATGACTCAAACAGTCGAAGAATATCAGGCTCACTGGGAATTACTGAGATGGAAGAGAGATTGCAAAGAAGTGATTCATGCCAAAAGATTTGAAACATTCAATGCACTTGACCAATCCCACTGTAAAGGGGAAGGAGAGGAAATAAAGGCAGCAGAGTTTCCATCTGCAGGCTATCTGATGTTTTCGTGTTTAAGTATTGGGAAATCCTTTAGGCCCTTGTGTGTCTCTATTTTAATTCAAAACAAGCAGACTAGATGACCCAAAGGAAACACAGATGTTACTGAATCCATCTGAGCACTTGGGAACTACTTGTCCCCAGTTCCAAAAAGCAGAGAAAATGAAACGTCTTCATCTCAGATAAATTGTTGTGACTGGAATTCATTGTTGCCAATTTTCAAGTGGCCTCAGAAATACTTTGCAGGGGGATATTAACTTGGACAACTTCGCCAAATGAATCAATTTTATTAATTGCTTTTCTCACTCCACAGAATGCTCTTCTCCCTGCGGGTTTGCGTCAGAAAGATCAGACGTCCAAGACAGCAACAGGACCATTTGACAGAGAAGGTCTCCTCAAATATCTGGAGAAAGAAGCCATGGAGTACAAGGACAGGGAGGACATCGTGCCATTCACTGGCGAGAAAAAAGGTAGTTGTGTGTCCGTACTTGTGTGTGACTCGGCCGCAACAACGGTCCACACAGTAATGTAAGTTTATGAATGTGATCTTGGCTCAAATACTTGCAAACAGAATGGCACACAAAGGAGACCAAACCAAACGGATGTGTGGTGCTTTGAAATCAATCCACAGTCATTGTACTTAGGGCACCAGTCAACAGAAAAAAAGTTAAAATGGGTATCACAATTACCATAATTGTGCTGCGTGTGTTGGAGGGATGGCAAACGCATCCTGCCGGATGTTCGAACGGCGGCAGTCGGTGAGAGGAACTGTCTTGCGTGTGCGTATTATATTTCTAAGGGGATGCGTATCTGAGGTGTGTTTGCGTCCCTTTATCAGCGGTACAGCTCCAGAGCAGTAATTATTCCTCTCTGTTGTCCTGCATTATAAATGGGTGACTACTCTTATGTAACATAAAGAGCTGTGGGGGAGGTGTTTGCGTCGGGAGGCAGGGAGTGCCACAAAGGCGGGGAGAGACTCATCAGATTTCGCCCCGTCTGCTGAATTGTGCGTGAAGCTTAACAGAAAACCTGTTAATGCGTGCTTGGCTTGTCACGGAGGAGTTGACAGTTTCAATTTGACAGTGTAATTTTTTTTTTTTACAACTACTAGGTGACAGCAAGGAAAATTGCTCGAAGATTATGAAGTTAAGAACAACACTGATCTTGGCCATTGTGTAAAGGTCAATGTGGGCCTCTCACAACACCATATCCTATGTTCTAGACTGTAAATGTATTTGTGTTGGTTTTTAATAGCACTTCCCATGCTCATCGATGTTTTTAAATTTGAGTTTTAATTTTTCAAAATTTGATTTATTTATTTATCTATCTATCTATCTATCTATCTATCTATCTATCTATCTATCTATCTATCTATCTATCTATCTATCTATCTATCTATCTATTTATTTATTTATTTTTACGATTTTCAGTACATTTCAAAAAACTAAAAAAGTCCTGTATTCATACCAACATTAGAATCACAACCAATTGACCTTTCTCTTATACTGAGAAATTCCTGATGTCAAAATCTCTCTAAGTCAAGCATTAAGCTTGCACAACAGAGGGAGCGTCAAGTTGTCTGTCCCTGACCTCTGTGTGAGTTCATGTGCACAAGGACAGTCTCTTAAAATGGAAAACTCAAATGAAGTCATTGTGGCAGTACTTTGGAATGCAGCTGATTTGCACCGCCTGTGGACTCACCCCCCTGTTGATTATGTGCAGGGCATGCACGTGTGTGTGTGTGGGCAAAGAGTGACACGAGCACAAACACTTCCTGAGCAAATCTGCCTGTTTAAACACCACAGCAGCTATTAAAGCCCCTAATGCGGCTATTTTTTTGCCACATTGATGTTATTGGGTAGCCCCCCCGCCATCTCTTTTTTCAAAATTAATTTCCCCTTGGCTTTATCAAAATGAACCCATGCTGACTGACTCGTGGTCCTGGAGTTATCTAAATTTTGCTTGCGGTGTTGGCCTAGATTCCCTTATTTTAGTTTTAGAGGAGCCTGATGTCGTTCAGTCTTTTCGCTTTCATAAATGTAATGCAGACATCAGGGATTCAGTGCAAGTCTTCGTTGCGACTCTCTTACAATGATTAAAGAACAATTTGTCTTGTCAGAAAGGAGGCAATGTCAGTATTAGCGTATTTGTCAGGGTTAGAGTAGCAGTCGTGAAAATTAAAAAATACAGACCTCTTCTTCTCTCCGTCTTGCATAGAGGCCAATCTCTCTGGGTTTTTGTGATCACCGGGGTTGGTTCGGTTCTGTTAAGATCTCCAGTCTAGCGGGACTGGCTCCGGATGTAGTCTAATGACTGTATTTAGTGTTTACAGGCTGACGGGAAGTGCCAGAGCCCCCATGAGGGACAAGTGCAATTTCACTGACTTGGAACGGAGGGAGAAGTCTGAGGGTGCTTTTGTGTGCGCGGACAGGCATCCAGGGATGAGATTGAAGGGTGCCCACTGCTTCATTTCTCCGAGTGGTCCAAGTGATTATTGCTCCAACAGGGCCGTTACGATTTGACTGCAGCCATTGTTGCAAGACTTCCTTCTCTCTACTTGTTTTTTTTTTTTAACTTGGGTGGTGACGCCACAGATCAAATACTCATGCCTGGCCTGAGTTTTCCACTCTGTATCACAGATATACTGTATAAGTCCCACCTTATTAACCATTAGAACCTGACGTCTTTATCTTTTAATGCCTGAGCGTTGGTCTGAGAGATGAGAAGTGAGTGAACGTGAATATTAAGGAGAGATGTAGTACTTCATGAATATTTTTTCTAAGTGAGGGACTGCTACTGCAGTCACACGTTCACTGGAAATTCACAACTCAAAGAACCTGAATATGATTTCAAGCTGCTTGATCAATACACTCATACAAAACGAATATGTACAGTATGTTCATACCACAACCACAATGTTTCTTGTCTTCAAATTTCATCAGCACAAAGCAGTTGGATACAAAGCGGCAAAGAGTGATGTTACCTGAACGCACCAGAGAAAATGTAGACGCTATTTTTATAATGTGTTGAAAAGAGGGGTTACATAATTGCCTGTAATAACGCCTCTGACCACGCCCTGTTGACGTGAAAGTGCTTTTTCGCCTCCACAGTTCTATAAGAAGTGCAGCGTTCAATCAACTCTCCCTTTTTCCATAACTTCGCAGGTAAAGTATTTGTTCCCAAGCAGAGGCCCATAGAAACGCACACAGAAGAAGCCACGACTCTCGATCCAGAATTGGAGGAGGCCCTGTCCAGCGCCACAGACACAGAATTGTGCGATCTTGCAGGTGGGTGAAGAACTTCTGGGACAGAAAACATTATGTTGTAGAGTTTCAGACGCACGCACGCACACACACACACGCACGCACACACTCAGGAATTCTCTATGGGGACAGTTAAACACTGGCTCTATTCACCCCTCGCATCTCTTTCATGGCAACATGTTTTACAGTGGATCTAAGGGAGAAGTGGAAGAGCTCACAGAGCTCATACCACTCCAGTCTGATGTGATCCATCTCTTGTTTGCTCATAACAACTTAACCTTTGACTTTCTTTGATTTTCAGCTATTCTTGGTGTCCACACATTGGTCACCAGCACCAATACTTATGATGGAACTTCAAGTAAAAGTGGTTACAACAGTGAGTATATTACTTTTATAGACTTTGAGAGGAAACTTTGTTGAGTTTTAATGTAATCTGTAATGCTCAATAATGTGTATTTCTCCCAGATGTGGTGAAAGGTGAGAAGATGAACCCAGTGTTTGACGAGCCCCCAAATCCCACCAACGTCGAAGAAACCCTTCAGAGGATAAGAAGTAACGATAGCTCCTTAACAGAGGTCAACCTCAATAATATTAAGGTAAACGCACTCAATCAGAATCCTCTCTGGAGAGGAATACGCGTACATCTATGATATGGCACACTCACGGTTTCGTAACCACCGCCCATATTTCTTTCCCCTAGAATGTTCCCATTCCGACGCTGAAAGACTTAGCCAAGGCAATGGAGTCAAACACGCATGTGAAGAAATTCAGCCTGGCCGCAACACGGAGTAACGACCCCATCGCTGTGGTGAGCGGGCGTTTTTTGCGGCGCCCCTGCTTATTAATTACACCTTACGCATCAGACAACTCCTCCCTCCACCTTTGCGTTACCTCATTTCTCAACCATTCATGTCTTTCATTCCCCTCCGCAGGCATTCGGCGAAATGCTGAGGGAGAACAAGACGTTGCAGAGTTTAAACTTGGAGTCCAACTTCATCACCGGGGCGGGGGTGCAAGCCCTGGTTGACGCATTAAGAGATAATGACACACTAACAGAGATCAAGATAGACAACCAGGTACCATACACGTTACGCGGTTGTACTGTATCTACAACAGGGAGAGAGTGTTGACATATTTTACCCAAGAGATCAGGATTAAACATTTCCGTCCACTGAAAAGATAAAACATCCCACAGGTGCTGCCTGTAGGGAGGGTGATGGCTGCAGTCTGATGTTGCCATATGCTTCTGTTGTGCGACATGCTGTTAAAGGAAAAAGCAAACCAAAACAAAGTAGTGGGAAAAAGTTAAATGGCCAGAAATGTCAAAAAAAATTCCAATGATATGATGGATAAAGAGAAGTCAAACTCCCACAGGGCCTGTTCACAATGAGCACAAAGAATCGATTGTGTAGCTTGATGCTTGAGAATGTCTGTCAATAAGCTGCGTGGTATGTCCTCAAAGATTTTTTCTGTCTTTGTATTGGTTGTATTCACATTAACAGAGGCAGCAGCTCGGCACAACAGCAGAAATGGAGATCGCTAAAATGTTGGAGGAGAACAAAAGCATAATTAAGTTTGGCTACCACTTCACTCAGCAAGGACCACGCTCCAGGGCTGCAGCAGCTATTACTAAGAACAACGACTTGGGTACGACACACTCACGCTCACGCATTCTTTTTGCACATCATTTTAACACCTCTTGTCTTTGACAATTTATTTAGGCAAGCTATTTCTCTGGCGAGTTATTTCTCCTGTACGTCCAATAGCGAGAGTCTTTATCTCCCCGTATGACTGGGCAACCTCAGCAGACACATGGCTGCTGGTGTTGCTTTTATGTTCATCCGTCTTTCCTCTGCACTGAGTGTCTGAGCCGCAGACATCCGTCCACAATGACGACCTGTGCTCTTTTTTTAGCTCCTCATCCCGTCAGAGCCACGATAGCACAGGTCTGATGCATGGGTGTGGTCACGAGTGTGTCAGTGCATCAGCAGCAATTTCCTCATGCCGTTTGAATGCAATCGACTGCTGCAAAGCATCACATCCTTAAGATGGAAAGTGTGTGACCTTGAAGCTTTGATGGCAAAGCAGCCTTACCTGTAGACACACTGACAGAATGTTGGGATGCAACCAAAACATTGACTACACAGCTCAGGATGACTTGCTCACTGCCTTTGTGTCAACTAACAGGCGTGGTTATGTAGGCTGCAGGGTGCTCAGCATGTTTCCCTCTGACTGCTCCCTCCTTCAGTCAGACTTAAAGAGAAAAATCTTGAGGAATTCCACTCTAACTTCGCCTCTCCCTCAGTTCGCAGGAAGCGAGTGGAGCGTGACCTGTAACGGAGGAGCCCAGCTCGTCTCCAGGCCAATCACATTGTCTCATCTCAGCACCTGGATTAATGTCAACCGATGCCCGTTTCATCTCACTGTGTGGAATCTTGTGCCAAATCGTGGAGCAAGGCGTTCTCACCAAGAACATACTTATCTAAGAAGAAGGGAAATAACTGGAATCGTTGTCTCACCTACGTACATGCTCATACTTATGTGTATTATTATATTGTTGTTACAAATTGTAAATCCGATCTGTTTTGGATTTTAGTCATTTCAATTCAGTTGGTCCTTTTCTGAGCATTAGTAGAATCTGTCCAGACTTATTGTGTGTTTTTTTTTTCTTTTTTTTTTTTAATGAAATGAGAGCGTGACATAAGAAGCAAGATAACCAAGTACGCAAACGTTCCCCTTGTAAACATGAAGTCTTTTTGAGGATGCACCATTGCGATGCTCAACTGGTGAAGTCTACGCGACCGCTACCAAGCCAACAGTTCAAACGTCAGTGGGTGGGTGACGGATGGGTTTATCCGTTCAAGGTTTATCCGCTCAATTGGTAAACAATGGCCACCACCATGCAAATCTCAGTCTGTATGTAGCACACGCATAATGCTGTCTGTTACATGAAGTGAGCAACAGCAGGATGCAGTAACGGTTCTTAGAGGCCCGCAACTCAATGCTATGACACCGATCACTGCTCCAATTTAGTCTTCGTGACAGTTAGCTTGACGAGCGCCGCTCAGACAGGTCGGTAAGGAATTGGTTAGTTGTTTGGAAAGGCACATTAAAGCGTAAGCAATATTGGACCATGTCAAATGAAAGTTTATGTTTCTTATTTTCCCTGATTCATTATGGGAGCTTTTTTTGTATTACGGTTCCACGTCTAAGTTTTGCGGTTAGATTTTGATATTTTGATATTGCACTGTAACCTCGTTCCTCAGTGAGGAGGCTCAAACCTTGGTGTGTGCTCTCACAAGTGGTGGGTTTTTTTTTTTCAACGTTTGCTCAACACATTGGGCTTCTCTGATGCTTAACCATGCCAAAGACTAACATGCAGTACTTCATGTATCAATACTGTACTTACTACCGCCGCATTTGTGGTTCTGTCAACATTCATGTCCTCATACCAGATCTTTGAACTGAATCCTTGGGGTGAATCGATCTTAACGTTTCTCTCATTTGATACTCCTTAGATTTCATAATGACATTCCATTTTTGTTTTCCCTCTTTTTGGGCCGCAATTGCTTAGATCAACATGTTCGCCTTAGCAGTCAGGGGAAATGTGACGAAAAGTAAAATCAGAACTCAATTTGAATTTTTGCAAATCTTCCCCACTCCCTCTCAGGTTGCATCTACTTGTGCTACGTATTCTTCGAGGAATTCAAACCCCCAGTTTGAAGGAGTTATGTACAGATGGTGTTAAAGCATTTTTCCACTCCCCCACACCGACACAAACCTGCCACTTGGTGAGATCTCAGCAGCGAAGCGTCATTTCTTACACAACTGATGGCAACGTGTAAGGTGTGCCTCAGACTCAGCTTCCACGGGCACATCATTCTGCATGGGCATAGCAGGACCAATTCAGGGGTTACTTGAAACTTGTAAATACTGTCTTTGACCGAAACATCGCGCTGGCATCGAGCTGTCACTTGTGAACATTGTATTTCCGCTGACCAAAATGTGCTTTTATCTTAACAACCTGACATTCCTGTCGTCTGCTGCGATCAATACTTTAACTTTTAAGTCTGTGTATATCTTCCAAATTCCTATGTATTAGCATATTTTTTATTAATGCTCTTTTGAGAGTGACCTGTCAACTAATGTGAACATCTTCCTCCCTTAAGCTTGTTGACATTTTGTGATCCAAAATATTTACATGAACTGTAAAATGCCATCTCAAATTTAAAGAGCACATATAAATACCACTGCATTTACCACAAGATATGTCTCCCTGCTGAGATTTTGTTGCATCTAAAAATCCAGATTGAGACGCCAATGAGCATGATGTATTGTAAAACCTCAAGACTGTCTAGATCACAATCCGCCACAATAAATGTTTTTACACACTCAACTCACATAAATTTGCCTTCCTAGTTTCACCAGATTTTCATATATCTGTAGGAAATTGCCAGATTTTCAGATTTACTGCAGAACACGTCAGTTATTCTTTTTCGGGAGTTCTGCATAGAAGTGATTTTTCCATGTTGGTAATAGTTAATTTTCTGCTTTAATCCTTCAGAGTTTCTCAAAGTTTTGCATCCATATGCCTTATAAGATATGTGCCAAGACGCTGTTGCTGTAATCAAAATAGATGTAAATGTTGTCCTTCCTTTTAGTGAGTAGCAATACAAATGTTGTCATTGTGGCCCATAATTCTACCCTGAAACTGCACATTTTTGAGAATATTGAGGGACAGACTACTGTATATAACTGGTGGTAAGTACAAACGTATGAGCTCTCAGTTTGAGAATATCCCGGATGTGCACATACCGATTTGTTACAGTCTGAACTCCAAACAATGTCCCTCATCATGATTAATGAAGACCATTTGGTCAGGGAGGTATCGTGGGTGGCGTATGTATGGAGTCTTCAACTGGATCCAGTTTCCGAGATTGTACGCACATGCCTGACAGATGATGTAATGCATGACTCCATTGCTCTGAGCTTCCTGTGTCAGAGGGCCGCGTTGGAAGTAACTGCCTTAAAAAAACACAGCGCAACATGGTCTTGGGGGAGGAGTGAATGACTCAAGTGTTTCCACTCTTGAGCTAACAGAGGAACTGCAGGTTTCTGTCATCTGTATCATCACTACACCAAGAGGCCTCGATTCGAGCGACAATGCCAAACGGAAAAAAGGGCTTGACCATGAAAAAATCTTGTGGAAGTTTATCCCTCTCTCCTCTGTTACTTAAAACATTGTTTTGGAGTTTGTGTATGTACAGGAGAGGGAGTGCTGTTTGGGGCCCCGCAACAACAACTTTTAAACACAAAACCACAAATCTTTCCTCTTCCATTTGTAATCTGAAGTACCAGTTGATCCACGTTTTTAGACGAAAACCTTAGAATGTGGCCAAAACGTTTGTTTTCTTTTTCTTTACATGCTTGTGTGAACATTATTTCTATCCTGTTTATTTTTGCGTTGACGGTGGTATGAACAATATCCCTGCCAATACATTTCAGTCTCGGCATCTGCAAACTGTTACCCAACTATACATGTGAGTCCCTGATCCTGCCCTCGGGGAACCACTTTCACTGAAACTGTGGCAGAGACGGTACGAAAGTAGAGTCTAGGTTAGTGACAGTATCTCTTGTTGCTTTAACTTTGATCAAGATACAGATGAAGGTATTTTAAGGATTAGATCAACAGATTAGACCGGTTGAGCAAACCGACCGACTGACGCACCCTGCCAGGGAACTCGTCTTCCGCCTGAAGACGACAGACGTGACGTGGTTACAGGCTCAAACCTGTCTCACCTCATCAGTGCTGTATCTGTTTACGTGAGCACATACACCCGTCTGCTGTGGAAATTCACCTCCTGTGCGCAGTTCACCACCTGTCTGTGAGTCAGCCGTCAGCCACTCCGGCCTTGAACAACACGTTGGGTAAACGCGGTGTTTCCACGACCTCACCTCTCTCCACCTTTCTGGGTTAAGGCATACAAGGCATACAAGGCATACAAAGGGAGTGGAACAAATACCATAGATTGAAAATCAGGCAGATAAGAGGGCCCTAAATTTGTGATGTACCACTGAATAAATTCAGAATAAAAGGTTGTGTGCTAGTCACATCTGCCCAGTCAGACTGGTGCCGCGTTGGGCGTTTCTACTCTTTTTGGAAGTTATCTTATCTGAAATATTTAGGCATGATAATTGTCCAGTAGCTATTAATGCAGATATAAAGCAAACAATGCACAATTTGGTGACACACTTAATTTTACTCTCTGAAAAAACATGTCAATCATCAGAGTCTTGCAGTCGGTCTAATCCAATTCTGGCAATAGTACAACAGTGATGAGCCGTTCTAGTGAGTATTATCACAACATGAATATTTCTGATACACCGATAAACACAGCTAAGGTTGAAACAGAAATGGACAAAATGCTAAAAAAGTGTGACAAGAGAGAGTAACTTTCTCCCGCCCCTAACATGACCCCAGCGTCCCACCCTCTGACTGTGCGGGAGATCACAGTGTGAGAGTTTACATGTTCTCATTCATGGGGCACAGAACTAATAAACTTAAAGCCAGTGTCCTCTGGACGCTCTCACACTGACTTATGTAATCATCCTGTGTGTGTGTTTGATCCGGTCCACCTGAGTTTGAGCATATGCAGAGTTGTGTCTTGGCTCAGCGTAGCGTATACTTCAGCCTGATGTTTAGGACAGAGACGTCACTGAGATACGTCAGAGGTGATGGTGGGCATGCTGCTAATCTCAAACATCAGAGAAGATCCTCTCTTAGATATCACACGATGGCTGCGGTAACGTCTGATCAAAAGCTGACATATAGAGCTGCGGGGTCTCACTGGATGGTTGAAATGATGAATAGTTTCGGCCTTGTTGTGTCAAATAAGACTTCCTGTCCGGATAAAAAATTCTGATCATGTTAGGAGGAAGGAAACGCTGAGACATAAACAGAGCATCTTGCTCGGTCATTGCATTGCAGCATTGGTTCAGTTGATAACTGAATCTCTCTGACACCTACGATAGCATTTTGCACAGAAAAGACAAGAGAATGCAAACAAAATAGGTCAGATTCAAATAAATGTTGCCATGATTAAGTACTCAAAACCTAAAACTCAGCTACAGTATATGTTGCCAGGATTCTGACGTTTATATACGCAAATATTACTTGTGGGTAAATTCCACCACCTGGTGTTCAAAAGAACAGCTGACATACAAGACATAACCAGCAGGGGGCAGGCGAAACTCGGTGATGATGTGAATGAAATTGCACAGATGAGGAGAACTCGTTGGCTGTCCTACACCGATCCAACTTTCAGATCACCGTCGATTTGTTAATCTGTCGCCAAATAAAAGATATGTTTGAAGAAATAAAAGAGACACACTGTGTTTTCCTCTTTTCACTGTGTTTGCTAAGTGTTGGTAAGAGACTGAAGATGGGACGATGAAAGGCCGACGTGTAATAGATGACATGCATCGACGCTAAAAGCTTTCTTCACTGCTTGACCAACGTTCATTAACTAATATGAACTTCAGCACTCGTAGATATTCACACAGCTCTTTAATCAAACGTGTTGTCCTGCGCTCACGGAGGAGGGATATTTCGCTGATTGCCAAGTCTTCTCTCCCTTGGCCAGTGGGCGAAGTCAGATTACAGGGCAGCTGGAGAGATTGTTGTTATGGTAACCTTGCTTTGACAGATGAGTCACTGCTTTGTGGACTCTCCTCCCTCTCTTCTTGTTGGCTTTGTTGGCTGCTTTTTGTTGTGTCTTTAGAAGAGAGGATGAAGTAGAGGTGGGTGGGGGTGCAGTCTGTGGGGATGTGTGGACAGACCATAATCGAGTCCCTACTGTATCAGGCTGCCATGGGGATGTCTTGTGCACATGAAAACTAAAAGACCACTTCTTGCGTCCACTAAAACATCCTCTGATCAATCATGTTTTATCCTTTGCCCAACTCTGCCCACCTGTCAACAGGCTGCAGAGCAAATACGCGAACGAATAATGATTTTCTTTTCATTCTGAGATGTGTCATCTCACAAAGGGATGCATCATGTTTAATTAATAAGCACAGCTCTCACCCTGCTCTCTCATACAAAGTTTAATGACCTGATTTACATCAGAAAATGCCACTGAGATAATGTGGATGTGGAATGCTCATCTATGCCCGAGAGAGGCAAATTGGATAAATTATTCATCCAGGGTTCATGCATTCACTTGTTGTTTCCTATTGTAACTCAATATTTGTTGCTCCATAAATTTACCACTGTGATGTGTTTTGTGCAAAGTAACACCTGCACCTAGTGTTCCTTTTTACCTTTAACCACAAAACGATTGGAATTATTCCGTTTTAATCATATTGAGTGGGAATGTGCTGTATGAGCTGACATACAAATATATACTGTATATATAAAGAAAAAAAAACTAAACACAACATAACTCACAGATCTGTCTCACAAATAGTATACAGATCACAAACACAATGTGGAAAGACAAATACCCTCTCCAAATCACAGCTTCGCTACTATATCCCATATCTGAAAGTAAAAATACTCAAGAACAAATATGACACCTCTTCAAATGTTATTTTGATGGTCAAAACGAAGGGGAACTTCTCCACTGACTGCCACTAAATAATGGAATAATTTACTTGATTCTATTCAGGGACAGTACTTCCTTCGGCAGATTCTGTGACAGAGACGCTCCCTGGCCTCAGCACACGTCATAGTCTTTGACCATGTGATGATCGGTGATAACATATTATTTTTAACCATGTCTGGACATGGGACTGTCCAAGCACTTCCTTTCACAGAGCCCTCTCCAGATGAGTCTCCTTTGAACGGGTCAGCGTCGGTTGTAGCTGTCACACGTGATGTCTGGAGGTCACGGAGACATGACAAATTTTTCCGTCCAACGCGAGACCATCTATCACCTGCTTGGTCTCTGTGTGACCTGTTTCCCTGTAAGCCAATGAGTCCAATTAGGACAAAAATGCTAATTTTCTCAAACCAAAGCCAAATACTGCTAAGCGCTGTGAAGTGTTTGACAAGGGGTATGAGTTTGCCATGAGGGCTGTCTACTCTGTTGTGTTCTGTGAAAGTGGGTGACAGGTATAACCTTGACCACAGACCACAGCAATGTTGGTCCTCTGTAATCATCTGAACTTCAATTTTGCTGCAGCTCAACACACAATCCTGTGAAGACAAAGATGTACATTCATCGGTACTTGTTGTGATGTTATATGCTCTGTAAGGCTTTTGGAGTCATGCTTTGATGCATTGTTGCTGTGCATCGCAAGAATATTCTATTACATTTTAAAAAATATGTTTGCAAAGGATGATGGTTCTTGATCATACCTGAAAACTTCATGTATGTCACACTGTGACGTGACAAAAAACAGACTATTTTATTTCTGGATAGAATTGCGTTTTTTTCCAATAGTTTAAGAGACGTTGATGGTGCTGGTATCTGGAAGATACTTTGACACAGCATGAAGGGCAATATATGTGATATATTCTTTAAAAAAACAAACGCTACCAACTTTGAGGGCACAACATAGTGCATATCTTATTTTGTTGACTTTGTTTATCTCGAATACAGTCATTGACGTGCTTTCAAAAACTCTTATTCTGAAAATTAACCGGAAACTACTCCTGTTGCTATTAGTATGTTTGTCGTAAAGTGGGACGCTCATACGTTTCCTGCGTGTTTACGTCACCGTTACAGGTCGAAGCCTTGATGCTACCAGAGCGTTAACGATCCCCGAAACATGTCCGCTCCTCTTCGGAACGACATGCCTCTCTTAAATGGGGACGGAGCTTTTCCTGCTCCCTGATTAAACACTTTGCCGATTCACTGACGAGCCTTTAGGATTCGGCCAAAACAAAGCTGGTCAACGGGATACTTTGTTTATTCCAGAGAAGATGGCGGAGTTTTCGCCGGTCCTACCGATGCGGGATGGAGGAGGACGGTTGGGCCAGCCGATCTTTCCTCGGTCCAGGTCCGGTTCGGAGTCAGAGAGCGAACTGTCCCAAAGTCTGGCTCGGACCAAGATCCGCTCATATGGGAGCACAGCTAGCGTCACGGCCTCATTGGGGGAGAAATTCATTGAGCATCGGGTTACAGACAGCGATACCCTGCAAGGGATCGCTCTCAAATACGGTGTGACGGTAGGTCACGGTGCTTTGCTGTGTATTATTCGAATGCAAAAACTAAAATATGAAGTCAGTGTCGATAGATCAGCATCACAGTGTCACTCAAAAGGGATAAACGTGTACATCACTAAGATGCCATTACAAAACCTACTATTAATAGCCCATCACATTTTTTCTATGTTTTTTCCTACCATCTCAGCATCATCACCTGCATAGCCTCCAGGTCACGGTGGTCAAATGTTCTATTGCTTAGCAGGCTGTATTCAAAAATCACCTTTGGGTAAAACGTGTTTCTCCTCTGCAGTCTGTCATTGAATGCGTGGCCTTGACGATCATGTGTGGTAATGCGTGTCAAATGGAGGCGATACGCAATATTCATGTAATACAGCCGAACACAAAGGGACAAAACGAGGGAATTTGTGATTTGGAACACAGCAAATCTCAACAACCACCTCTCTACAGTTGACACTGCCCCTCTTTGTGTTTCACCCCCAGATGGAGCAGATCAAGAGGGCCAACAAGCTCTTCAGCAACGACTGCATCTTTCTCAGGAACAGCCTGAGCATCCCAGTGGTGTCTGAGAAGCGCTTTATATTTAACGGACTGTCTCTGGAGTCTCCTGACGGAGAAGGGGACGCATCCTGCCGGGAGACGGAAGCACCTTGCGTAATGACCCAGGACATTGAGGGACCCTCGCCACCCCCTTCCCCGCCCCCCGTGGACTCCAAACCCACTCAGCCACAGCCGGAGGAGTTGTCCGCCAAAGACTTCTTACACAGACTTGACTTGCAAATCAAACAGTCGAAGCAGGCAGCGCGCAGACTGAAAGAAGAGGAAGTAAGGTGAGGCGAGCAGCGCTGCACTCAAGCATGATGGCACATTATATGCAGGCGTTTTGTCATTGAGTCATATTCAAAATGCTGTAAAAGGCTGAAATTCTAACCAACCACAGCCTTCACTCGGCCTGCGTTCACATGTAGCAGCCTACACTCACATGTTACTCAGATAATCGAGAGTGACAGCGGCCTCATGTGTGTATGATATGTGTGGACGATGACTGTCTCCTGTTCTACATTTGTCTCAGATTTGTTTATTGAGTTCTTTTCTTCCCTCCTGAAAGTGTGCCTGCTTATTGGTGTGTGTGTGTGCGTGTGTGTGTTGGCCAATGGCGGCCTGCTGCATCGTTGTATGTGGCCCATGAGCACTTGAATAATTATTTCAATGTAAGTCTCCCTCATTTAAATGGGCATTGACCCACAAACTACATCTCCCAAAATGCACATGGAGTACATTACTGGTAAATTGCTAGCAGCTGTGCCCCAACCAGGTACACACCAGGTAAAACGTCACTTTGTCAAGAAACACCAACGTTGCCCAAGTGTGGGAACCAGGTTGTTGACCTGAGGATTAATTGTTGATTGTTTATAATTAATTTCTCTTCTGATAAAATTGAGGGATGTACATCATAATAATAGCAGAAACCTGACTTTTTTTTTTTTTGCTTTTTTTTAATGTAAATGGATA
>OMPJ01043247.1:6235-17794 GCA_900312935.1 Carapus acus
AATAAAATCAATCTGATGATTTATCAACAAGTTTAGTACTTTATTTAAGGACTTATCAGCCCACCTGCCCAGCCGAAGCATACAGGAAACTCATCATAGAGATACTGTTGTGCAAGTTAAATCACACTTTATTTAAGAATTGGCACAACAGAAACAGTTTCAACATTTGCAAAAAAAAAAAAAAAAAAAAAAAAAAACATCACCACACCAACACTGCCATAACAACCAACATTATAAGAGGGGGCAAATTCTGCAGTAACTATAAAATATCTATGTCTAAAAAAAATACTGACTATTAAAGAACCTGTAACACAGTGATAGAAAACTACAAGAGGTATTTCCCCCATTAGCAAGCACAAGGCAACGGTGGCAAGGAAAAAATTCCCTTTATTTGGAAGAAATCTTGGGCAGACCAGGCTGGGGATGGGCGGCCATCTGCCTTGACCGGTTAGGGTGAGAGAGAGAGATAGAGAGAGTGAAGTATGCAGATGAACAGCAGAACTAAGTAATAGTGACAAGGTTTACAATTGAATTCAGCATATATTGACTGTATGTAGGTGTGTGTAAATATAAACTCAGTGAGTGGATCAGGAGAAGAACCTGGAGGCTTTGGAGGTCAGTCATCACAGAAGCGAAATGTTGACATTTCGAATCAAACCATCCTGTGCACATTAACTAAAACTGCGGTGTGCGCGCCTTGGTCTCGGCAAAGGCAACCACAACGTCCTCCATGTCAAAAGACCCGCAAACATCACGCTCAATTGAAATGAGTGCCAATCCTGTGAGCCTTTCTTGGCCCATGGTGCACCTCATTCAAACGACTCATTGTCGTAAATACGGTCCTGACGCTGATTTAAGTGCCCACACTGCTGGCTACCACATTAATTGCTCCTGATGCGGAAACTACAGTCTATGAACAAATAATGTAAATATAATCAAAACATGAAATATTAAGACCCCAAAATCATCACAACTGTGATATCACTTTAGTGGCATCACACGCTCCCTGACAAAAATAAATGTCTCCCGATATTTACCAAGATCTTTTCCTCAACTTCTAACCATTGTTAACTCTTAACTTCCCAGGTTAACTCTTAACTTCCCAGGTTCTCAAATATATTTACCACACACACATTGTGGGTGGAGTGTGTGTAGCTGGTGTTTGGTTAGTATATGGAATGTGTGGTGTCTGGGTGTAGAGGACAGGGTGTGAATATGGAATGAGTGGGTGTGGAGGTGAGTATGTGGCTGTCTGTCCAGTTACTGAGTGAGCTGTGGCATATGACTGTACCGTTGGTTCACCTAATGACTCATATGTTAGAAACTGGCGTGGCTTTCTATCACAAGCTGCCCCTCTCTAATCTCTGAATGAGTATGTTTTGCAGGGGGGGGCGTCAAAGGTCGAGCTTCTGAGTCAGGATCTTGTTGTCCATTGTTTTCATCTTCTTTCATAGGTCCAGTGAGATCAGATAGGTTTTCATCAATGTTTTTTCTCTCTTCAGCAGGATTTGGCAGGTATTCAGGTACAGTATGACTGTCTTACCTTACAGGCGCTGATCCTAGGCTAGGGTTCTCTGGGTGCATGGTGAATTGCTCGTGGTAGGTAACAGGTCTTTTCTCTGTCCTTCCTGCAGGTATCCTTAACCAGTATCTTGAGCCACCATCATCATCTGAGTCATTTTCACTGTGGTCACTCGTGTCTGCTTGTCTTTGAGTGTCTGCCATTCTGTCTTGGTTTTATCTGCAATGTGTTTTCTTTTTAGGGATAGGTCTGGCGCCAGGTGGAGTGACATTAACAGGTAAATCATTCACCAGCAATAGGAGGTTGTGATGCAGTGTCCTGCTTTTCTGGCTGTCTCAAGTTTCAGGACAGACAACGTACACCGGCTCTCAACCAGTTGACATTTGACTGTATGAATATTCTTCTCCCAGTATGACCTTTTTTTTCCTGGTCCTCCACGTTGGCTGAGGTTCCGGACCAGAACTTGGTCTCTTGGTTGTAGTACCACTCCTCTTGTTTTCTTGTCATATGTCACTTTCCCTCTCGCACTGGATTTTTTGCTATTTTCACTGGCAATTCAGTAGGCCTTCGACACCTTTTCAGCCCATTTCTCTGCAAATCCTCTAGGCGAGTATGGTTCCTTTTCCCAACTAAACCAAACAGCAAGTCGACTGGGATATATAGATGGTGGCTGTAGAGGAAATGATGAATAGCCAGTTGATTCACGTCTGGTACAGTTGTAGGCATGTATAACATGCGGGAGGTGATCCTTCCACCGCAGTCTCTCACTTTCAGTCAATATCCTCAACATCTGGAGGATGGTACGGCTCAGCCGCTCAGCCTTGTGGGTGGTAAGGCGACATTCGCGAATGGCCAACTCCAGACAGTTGCTGCAATGTTTGAAACAATTTGTTTTCAAATTCCCGACCCTGGGCATGGTGTAGTTTGGATGGATATCTGAACTGAGGTATGAAGTCGTTGAAAATACGTTCAGCGGCTGCTTTCCCGCTTTTGTTTTTTGAGGCGTATGCCTGAGCAAACCTAGTGAAGTGATCCATCAGCACTAGGTTATATTCGTATCCTCCACAACTGGTTTCCAAGTGCAAGTAGTCAATACACACAAGCTCTAATGGAGAGTTGGATGTGATGCTGCCTATCGGGGCTCGGGTGTTTGTTGTGGGCTTCGTAGACTTGATACAGGGACATTTGGGGGTGACATGTTCCTCAATTTCTTAAGCCATAAAGGGCCAGTAGAACCTCTCCCTATCAAGGTGGAGCACTCTTTCTGTGCCAACATGGCCCATTTCATCATGGAGGTGCTTCAGAGCTATTGGACTGTGTTTCAGAGGGAGGACTAACTGCCTGTGCTGGCCTGTACATCTATAGAGGAGGCCATCTTCAAGGTCCAACCTACTCCACTCATGCAGCAGCTTTCGGGTGGCTCCATTTACAGTTTTGCGCATTTCATCTGTCAGTTTTGTGTTTGACACCTTCGACTCCACGATCTTTCCTATTGCTTGGTCCTCTTTTTGAGCCCTCACCAGATTGTTATGGCTGATAGTTGGCAGGTGAGACTGAGACTGCAAGTGGGAATCCAGGGAACACATGTTGAGCGCTGCCATCTCTTTCTGTCCTGCTGCCTGACTCCCATCCCATGTAGTCCGCACTGCTTTGTTTGAGAGCTCCTCTGTACATGCCATCTCATATTTTTCCATATCCAAAGGGATGCAAGAAAGGGTGTCCGCATCCACAGTTGATTTTCCAGGTCTATACCTGATGTCGAACCGGAAATCTGAGAGTCCCTAACCCACCGCAGGTGCAGGTGGATAATATGCAGGTGGTAATTGCGTTTGGCTGGTGTCAATGTCCTCGAGCCGTAGCCAACAACTCTGTTTTCTGTTTTGGCGTTGATAAAGGACAGCCCCTAGGCCCTGGTCTGAGGCGTCAGTATATAGTGTAAAGGGTTGGTTGAGATCGGGATACGCCAAGACAGGTTGGTTTGTGAGGAGGGTGACTAGTTGCTCCAGGGCTTCCTGATGTTCAGAGATCCAGTCAACCAGTTCTCGGGAAGGCAGTTGTGGACACTTGGTGGTCCTTCCACACGTTGGAATCTGGACTCTCCTTGGCTTAGTTTTGGAGCAGCTCATAGATCAGTTTGGCGATTTGGGAAAAATCCTGTATATACGAGTGATAATATCCCAGGAATCCAGCGAGTTTCCTGACTTCACCAACTGTCTGCGGTGTCTTTTGTGTCAGGGTTCAGATCGCTTCAAGATCCTGTGGGTCTATCCTGACTCCGACGGCTGACATGAGGCGGCCCACATATCTGACTTCCTGTCTAAAAAGCTGACATTTCCCATGTCTGTTTTACTCCATGAAGTTTGAGAGCCTGGAGAACTTTGCGGAGGGCTTCAACATGTTCGTCAAATGTTTTCGCGTAACGGAGCACGTCATCACAATATGGGAGACAACATTCATCTCTGAGTGGGCCTTGCATTTCCTCTATGCTCTGTTGGAATGCTGCTGGAGCATTTGAGAGTCCGATTGGGATGCTGCCAGGTGGTGTCTTCCTTGGTAGCGTGATTGCATGCTTTGTGTAGTTGTTTACAGGTACTGCAACATAGGCTTTTTTTGGGATTTTATATCTCCAACAGACCTTCACAAACATTCAGTTCAGCCAGCTGCACATTGTTGTCAAACAGGAAGACTGTGTCCTGTCTGCCTGTCCGTAGAGGCCCACACTGCACAGAGGGTTTGTTGGCCTGGATGAAATTCAACAGGAGCTCTGCCTTTTCTGCTGGTTTCTACATGGCGTTAAAGAGTAGGATGGCGAGGGCTGGGATCAGCTCTGCAGGTTGCTCTTGTACCATTTCTTCCAGCACATTGAAACCCAGCAGTGGTCTCTCCAAGGAAAGAGTGCTGACCAGGTAAGGCACAGTAATTGACAGGTTAGGATTCTCATTCCCCATTAAATTGACTGTAAGAGTACCCCAGCCATCGAACGAACGACATCGCCATTCACAGCATACACTTTTAACTCTTCTTTGTCACCAATAATGTCACTAAGTGGTCTAACAGGAGTGTCAGGTAGGTATTTGCTTTTCCAGTCCCTCAATCATGCTTACCTGGGACTGAGTGTCTAGCAGAGCACTAAACGCTAAACCATTTAGGTTACATTGGGTGAAGAGCCCTTCTACCAATGAGGTTGGCTAGGCGATCGCCCTTGCTGTGAGGTAAGTCATGAGTGGATGGAGTGGTTGTCTTGTTTGACTGTCGATGTCCCTGCTTTTCTGTTTGTTTGTATTTTTTCCAGACTGATCAGTATTACCTGAGTCAGGTTGGGACAGTAGTTGAGACCCGGTCACTGTTTGTCCCGCTGCAGGGACCGGCCACAGTTTCCCTGCCCACTGCTCGGTGGCCTTCCTCACCACAGTGGATGCAGTGAGGACAATCTGGAAGCTTTTGTTCAACACACTTGTCACAGCCATATGGTCTATCTCTCCTTCGATCCCCTCTGCCTTTCCCGGAGTGGCTGACCTGTTCTGTTCATTTGTGTCTCCATTGACTGTTTCATGAACTCCTCCATGCTTGTGAGCTGTTCAACTTTTTCTGCTAAAAGCTGGATGATATCTGTCTTTGGTGTCTTCTCCTCCTTCCCACTAGGACACTGAGCAGCGTTTACTTCAGACTGAGCACTGTGCATATTTGTGAGTCTTTGGCGTGTGGCTGGACTGTCTTTGTCTTTCACTTTCATCACTCATTATTTTCTTCATCTGTTTTAAGATTGTCTCATCCGATACTCTGTTGTCCACAAGCAATGACTTCAGCTCTCAGTGGATATCTTCATGTTTGTGACCTAGGCCCTGATACACAGTATTAAGAAACACATCATGCACTGTACTGTGCCAGCATGATCTTTTGTTTACGTCCTATGACTCTGTATAGGAACTGTTGTGGTGTTTCAGCGTCTTTTTGTTTAGTGCACATGAGCTCCTTGAACAGCTCGGTGTTACTTTGCTCACTCAGGTGAGAATGGAGAAAAGCTTTTAGTTCCTCTACTGTCAGATCATCCTTTTTCATCAGCATGTCTTTCAAAGTCCCTGGTTTGATGACTCTGAGGACAGCTCTTACCACCTCTACATCACTGAACTGCTCCTTTAAACCTTCTTCCATCTGCCGACAAACACTGCTGTAGCTGAGATCTGAACCCTGGTTTGCAACCTGACCCCCCTGAATCTTCAGTTCTCTGCGATGCAGGTTAGATAGTTCTCTTAAGGAGACCCATCTGTCATGTGTTACAGGTGTGGAGTGTTCCCTTACACATCTAGTCCCTGTTACATTATTACTCTGTGACATGGGCTGTGTCTTCACAGGTGACTGAGGTGACTGTGGAGTGGGTGTGAGTTTGTACTGCATCATTTTCTTACTCAGCTCCTCATACAGTACATAGCAAGTATTTCCTGCAGCTCTGTTTTAGGTATGTCAACGGCTGCAGTGACTGAAGTGGGGGTTGCCCTAGCCTTACCAACATTGGTAGCATAACTATCACTAGTTACAGCTGGGTTATCATTCGAGTTAGCATACACTTGTGAATCAGAAACCTGGATGGCTAAATCAGTTATATCCCTCAACTCTAATAAGTGTGCCATACCTAAATCCTCTAACTCCAGTAAGGTCTTACTGGTCATGAAACTGTTAATGTACTCAAAACAACCCTCCTCATCCATCGACTCGAGAAGAGACTCATCCATTCCTGGCACTGGACTCACCGATTTTGCAATATGGAAAAGCTCATTCACAGAGAGAGCAAGCAGGGTCTTTTTGATGGCCCACACCAACCTTTTACTCTCATCCTCCGCCATAGCTACTTCCACATTCGTCGCACTCGTCACAGGATCGCAATTCACTCTCTATCCTCGATGAGTGGTGGTTTCGGCACAGTACAGTCATTATATCTTATTCCGGACAAGTGGCACAGTTAACTTCTTCATCAGACGCAGCAATTGGTAGGCTGAAGGGTGTTTCATCATCAGTAGACAGGAACAATGATGTCTGAAGATATTTACTCTGGCTGTAGCTCGCTGGTTACATCAGGTCACTTTCCGTGCAAGGTTGTAGTATCACTGGATTAGCTCCCGGCCACACGGTGGGAGTGATCTTGGACGAGCCCCCAATAAACTGTTACAGGTACCAGCAGGCACCATATCAACAGCTTAACCCCTTTCTGTAGCAGGAGATATAAATGAGACAGGTCAACTTCATGTCGGTTTGTTTAGCCTCGCTCGGCAGAAAGAGGAAAGCTGTCAAGCGAATCATCGCTGTAAATACGGTCCTGACGCTAATTGAAGTGCCCACACTGCCCCTGCTGACTACCACATTAATTGCTCCAGATGCGGAAACTACAGTCTTACAGTGTAAATAAATGAATAGATAATGTAAATAAGATTCAAACATGAAATATTAAGACCCCAAAACCATCACAACTGTGATGTCACTCTAGTGGCGTCACATTAACAGCTGGCCTGCATGGTTAGGCCACTACCTGACATGAAGGTTGTAGTTTACATTTATGATGCACCAAGCACCAAGTTATCGTAGGTTTTATGCCGCGTTCCATACCACTCGTAACTGGTAACTTTCGAGTTCGAGATTCACAGGTCACGACTTCAAACCGTTTCAGGCACCATGACATTTACCGGCCGGTATATACATACAGGAGTTTATACCTGTACAGTGGTCCCTGGTTTATTGCGGGGGATACGTTCTAGAAATAACCCGCAATAGACAAAATCTGCGAAGTAATTGGCTTTACTTTTCACAATTATTATACATGTTATTATTAACCACATATTTTTATACACTTTTCTCAGACAGGTGGTAACATTTTCTCACATTTCTCTCTTATGTAAACACTCGCAAAGTTCAAACTTTCACAGCTTATAAGAAATAAGTACAATACAGTATTGATAAATGAAAACCCAAACATTTATGAGAAATTCAATGTTAATGATCAATCCAGCGGAATGCTCTTTTTCCTGCTGTCACTGATCCACAGAGCTAAAGCGGACTCCATCCCTACGATGGTCTTGTTGAGGACAGTTACAACCCTTTTTGCATCTCTGTTAAAACATATTGCTGCTGTCGTCCCTATGTTATATTCCCTCTTCTTTATGGAACAAACCGATGATTCATGCATTTCATAATTGCGCCCTACAGCTGCGTAACTTCAACCTTCCTTTAGCATGCCCAGAAGTCTAACTTTTTCTGTGATGGCTAGCATCTTCCTCCGCCTATTGGGCGCGACCACAGGTGCCTTTTCCCCTGTAGTTCGTTTCATCGACATTATGTTTTTTTTCGGGTAACAAACTTGCAAACATACAATACAGCACTTATACATATAAACTGTATATACAGTATATATACTGTATATATATCCATTAAGCCTGTAACGGTGCACTGTATTCGTACCGAACCGTACCGAAAAGACCTTCGGTACGGTACAGTGCTGTAACGAACGAATACAGTCCGTTTGTTTTTATATGCAGCAATCACAGACCTAGAGACGTGCTGCGCCTGTTCTGTGCCTGTCACATGTGGCTACTTAATATTCATTAGAAACCTGTACGTGATTGGAGTAGTAAAGGGGAGTCGTTTTCATATTTATTAAGAAACTCTTTCCTGATTCGTGCTCTTGTGACCATATGGAGGTGACTTCGCACGGCAAACCAATCAGTCGAGCCTTTAATGCACTCTTCAAAACAGTTTTGCGAGGTCCGCGCGTCTGTTGTAAAATTAACTATCTGATTTAATTCGGACATAATGGCTGAAGCCAGCGACTAACCGGAGCTAGAAAATCCTCCCCTGTCGTTAAGATCACCCGTTTGGGAGCACTTTGGTTTCCCAGTGAAAACAAGCGACGGAAAAAAACAAGTGGATAAAACGAAGGTGGTATGTCCAAGCAGCACGATTTCCGCTTGTATATTGACAAATTTGGTTAAATAAACAACACGCTGTGGAAGAAAATGGTTTTGCATTTTGTTCCCATACTGTACCGAAAAAGTACCGAACCGTGACCCCCCTGTACCGAGTACGTACCGTGATTTTTTCATACTGTTACACTCCTAATATCCATCCATCCATCCATCTTCTGCCGCTTGTCTGGAGCAGGGTTGCAGGGGCAGCAGTCTCAGAAGGGAAGCCCAGACTACCCTCTCCCCAGACACCGCCTCCAGCTCCTCTGGAAGGACCCCGAGGCGTTCCCAGGCCAGCTGGGAGACATAGTCCCTCCAGCGCGTCCTGGGTCTTCCTCTTGGCCTCTTCCCAGCTGGACATGCCCGGAATACCTCCCTAGGAAGGCATCCAAGATGCATCTGGTGTAGATGCCTGAACCACCTCAGTTGGCTCCTCTTGAGGTGGAGGAGGAGCGACTCTACTTTGAGCTCCTCCCAGGTGACAGAACTCCTCACCCTATCTCGTAGAGTGCGTCCAGCCACCCGGCAGAGGAAACTCATCTCGGCTCATGACCCAAAGTTTATGATGATAGGCAAGAGTAGGAACGTAAATCGACCGTTAAATCGAGAGCTTTGCCTTCTGGCTCAGCTCCTTCTTCACCACGACGAACTGGTACATCTACCACATCACTGTCGCTGCTGCACCGATCCGTTGAACGATCTCCCGTTCTATTCTATCCTCACTCGTGAACAGGACCCCAAGATACTAAAACTCCTCCACTTGAGGCAGGATCTCGTCTCCAATCAGTAGGGTGCTAACCACCCTTTTCCGGTCAAGAACCATGGCCTCAGATTTGGAGGTGCTGATTTTCATCCCCGCCATCTCGCACTCGGCTGCAAACCGCCCCCAGTGCACTCTGGAAGTCTCGGTCTGAGGGTGCCAATAGGACAACATCATCTGCAAAAAGCAGCGATGAGATCCTGTGGTCCCCAAACTGGACCCCCTCCTGCCCCTGGCTGCGCCTAGAGATCCTGTCCATATGAATAATGAACAGGTTCCACTGTCGGCCGGATTCTCCTCTCCAGGGGCCTCATTTATCAACCATGCGTGCGCACGTAAAAGTGCGCAAGTAGCACGTACGCACATTCTAAGACAAAGTATGACATTTACCAATTTGAACGTGTGCGTAGAAATGTGTGTAAACCTACGCATGCCTCTGACCATGCGTAAGCACAACATCCAGTGGTAGAACGGTGAAACTACAAATAGAGCGACCGTGTCGAGCGATCTCAAACTCCTCACCGGTTCCCGTTCCCTCTTATGAATGAATGCATGAATGAAGCAGGGGAGGAAGGAAAGAAATTTTTCAATTAGAAGCAGATGCAGATGGTGTTGAATACTTGGTGTGACAAGCTATAAAAAGCAGCTGTGACAGAACCCGCTATAAACACTTTAAACGCACCATGGCCTGGCTGGCGCTGCTTGAGGATTCAGAGCACCGTGCGCTTCGGAGGGAGCGCGTTTTCAGAGAGCGCGCAGATGTGTTCGCGGAGAGCACAGAGTTCCTCCTCGGCAGGTATACCGCTTCCCAAAACATATACTGATGGATCTGTGCCGTGATCTACACCCTATGTTGAAGCGGGAGACAAAACACTCCTAAGCTATCCTGTTGACAAAAAAACAAAAAAAACCATCTTGGCGGTTGGAATCTCGTCGCAAACAGCCATTTCACTCATTAGCTCAGACATGAAACTGTCTCTACGCAACGCAAACAAACCATGAAACTCTCACTTGTGCTCTGAGCTGAACACTAGAAGATAGACTAGATTCAGGTTGTGTCCATCCTGGGATTCTCGGCCACCGGGAAGTTCCAACGGGAGATTGGGGACATATGCGGCATCTAACAGCCAACGGACACTAGAATCATGCCAGCGGTGTTAGAGGCAATCATTTCTTTAGCCCCGGACTACATTCAATTCCCGTTCCAACACCACCAACAAATAGAAATCAAGCAGGGATTTCATGCCATCGCCGGCACCAACATCATAGGTGCAATAGATTGTACACGTCGCTCATAGGGCACCATCACGCAATGAATTAAACAACGTTAACAGCAGAGGATTTCATTGTGTGAATACACAAATAATTTGCGGTTCCACAATGACCCTTTCCGTGGCCCGGAGGAACACGACTCATTTATTTTGCGAAACAGCTGTGTGGATGAGCGGCTCCAATACAAGATGTTTTTCTTCTGTGGGCTGCAACGCGCTTTTTAGCAGGGATCTTGATGTCGAATCTTTTTTTTTTTTTTTTTTTTTTTTTGCCACCGATCTCTCGGGCGACCCAATAGCGTTAACGGCTGTTGCCCCCTCCTCTCAAGCTGCAGTTTTGGTTATTGAAGACATATTTGAATTTAGCGTCCCAAACAATTATTGCTAGTGGTCTTCTACTTCGCTGACAAGAATCTGTGCCTGAAAAGTTATTCCTCTTCGCCTTTTCTCTATGTTGCCGGTTTGGAGGAGAATATTCAGTTGCGTGTTTACAAGGGGATTGTCCCTACCATATATGGTCTATTGAGGGCGTTTCTTCATGCAAATGTGCACGAGTGCGGCAGTTGCGCACAGTTGACAGTTATCATCGCCGATTGCGTAGGTGTGTGCGTGCGACCAGCTTACACACGTTTAGTAACTGTAGATTTTTTTGTTCTTTCGGCTCGTCCTCACTATCGAAAACAGAAGCTTTTCTGAGCACAGTTAGTAAATGAGGCCCCAGATCTAGAGCCTCTCTTGCTGAAATGCCGTCCATTTTACCTACCAAGGGAATTCACCTGTGTGTTTTTGGCTGCAGTTTACATCCACCCGCGAGCCACCTACACAGTGGCTCTCAGCAAACTCCACGACGTCACCAGCGCACCGGAAACTGCACACCCCGATACTGTTTTTATTGTGGCTGGCTCTCTGAAAACGCGCTCCCTCCGAAGCGCACGGTGCTCTAAATCCTCAAGCAGCGCCAGCCAGGCCATGGTGCGTTTAAAGTGTTTTCAGCGGTTCTGTCAAGGCTGCTTTTTATAGCTTGTCACACCAATTATTCAACGCATCTGCTAGCAA